>JAQIXP010000871.1:0-21720 GCA_034700285.1 Proteroiulus fuscus
CTATGATAGAGTTAAGAACTACTTGTAAACTGAATAACTACAGCGTATGACAGGGTAATAACGCTAAAACACGCCTATTGTACTACCTTAGGTCAAGCTGTCATATTTTTATAATTTTTGGTGGGGTTGTAGGCTATATCTATATGAGAAAATAAGATTTGGAAAATACGTTCTCTGTGAAAGGCTTTGTTCAATAATCAAGAGGTCCACTGGCGTTCATGAAATTAAAACTCCAAATCTCTTTTAAACCGTGCTAGATATTGAAAATTTGTTGGATGCAACTTTCATTGATGTGGTATAATTCAATAACGCTGAAGGCATAGCTTGGGTAAATGAAAATATAAGCTGTGAGGACATTTTTCATAAAACTGACCAGCTGGACAATTATTGTCCAGAAATCTTAAATGATAACCAAATAGGCATCAGTATGTGTACCATCAACAGTCAAACAATTTGAGAAACCAAACGTTCTGCAATTTCAGGTAGAAAAGGCAATAAAACTCAATTTTGCAGCAAACAAGGATAATGGAATTCCCCTAAAAGCGGACCAGCAAGTCACTGTACAGATCGTGCATAAGCGCGCGATAAACGTCAGCCTGGCTTCAGGGGATTCTTGCTGAAAATTGAGCGTTTTATATCTTTTCTACCTGATGGAGTACAGAACGGTTCTCATTTGTTTTGCTTTAGATATAACACATACTGTAGCACACTTGGGTAGGCTAACTAGAATTTTTAAGTTTGCCCAATGAATCAATTTTACGAAATAGTTAGGCCCTACACCGGAGCTTGAATTTGGTTTCACCCTGTATACGTATATTATTGCACAAAATAATCTATTTTTATTTTTTTCAACCTTTAATATGGCATTATCATAATAGAAAAATTTACATTCTACAATTTTTTTTCGATATATAGCAAGGATTTATAGATTAATTTCATTTCACGGGCTTTTATGCTGCTAACTCAAGGTGAAGTTAAGATGTTAGCAAATAAAATCATATCTCTGAAACAAAAAGCCCCTCAAATGGAAAATACTTGGCAAATCTTATTTGATCCTGTGGTACGACAAACCCACCAAAATGATCGAGATTGGACAACTTGACCAGCCGGTGTTTTGGATCTATTCACGTGGAATGACCCAATTGATGATATAGAATGATATAAATTAAAAATAAAGGTTCTTGCTAAATTTTAGGGGACATATTGTCATAATGATGATTGTATTCAAACAACTCAATTTTTTATTTTTAATTTACAAAACCTCAGGAAAAAAATTTACAGTTGCTGATATTTGCTGTGTTTCCTTCTCGGGTTAGATTTGAAGTTGCATTTGCAAAGTACGGATTATGGAAATTTTTTGGCCAACGAACCCAGTCCACTTTCCGTTTCCGTTATCGATGACAAATTACGAGAGAAGCTGGTCATCGAATTTCAGCACATACGAAATCACGCTGTTGAGCCATTGGCTACATTCTTAGATTTTATCACGTTAGTAGATTTCACTCTTGTTGGGCGAGAACTTCAGTAAAGGGTCTAGAATTGCTTATTGATGTCTTACGTTACCAAATAATGTTTGATAATAGATACAGTTACATGATCGACAATATCATCTTGCTAATCACCGGAACTCTCCACCAGCGTCCCATTTCTGAACTGATACCAAAATGTCATCCATTGGGCAGTTTTGAACAGATGGAAGCCATTCACGTCGCGTCGACTCCGGCCGATTTGTATAATGCAGTTCTGGTCGATACTCCCCTGGGCAAGTAGAAGCGGCGTGAAACTGAGATGTTCTTGTTTAGTTTTTCTAGATCCGAATTTAGATTTATTTGTTCCCAATTTCCATTGCCTTAGCCTCTTTCTTTGTTGATTGCATATCTGAGCAGGATTTGGATGAAATGAATGTGGAGTTGATAAGAAATACTTTGTACAAGGTAGATGTGTTGAAATGACTACTGTATAGTTTTAAGATTTTAGCTACCTTCATCCTAATAACTTTTTGTTTACAGTCTTACCTGGAATCCTTTTACAAATTTTGTAAAGAATTGGGAGGCACAACAGCAGAAGTTATGTGTGAAATTTTGGAGGTAAATAGTTTTACTGCTTTTAGAATTTTCTGCATACTTTAAATATTTTGCCAGCTGAGATGCATTTTATATTTTGTGTTTACAATTATTGATAATTTTATTGAGTTAAAAAGATATGAACCCCTTAAAATAGTAAACTGGTCAGGGAAAGCCAGGGGAAATTCAAGTTTTTGCTCTTAAGTCAGAGAAATTCCACATGAATGACGTCAGATTATTACTTTTGCAAAGGGGTCAATATAAGTGTATGCAAATACCATTGATCTACCACATTTTATTTATTACCATTCCAAACCTGATGGTTAGACTTATACTTTAGTGAAAGTCGTTTAGTAAAAGTGCCATAGATAGCAATTTCAATGTAGTGCATGTGATTGATTGTAAGCCTAAATCAACATTAACTTTTACATTACATGTATCGCTGATAAACAATATTATTTTTTTATACAGAAAGTATTTTTAAAAAGCCTGGGAAATTTACTTTGTATTTGTCAGAGAAATGTTTTTCCAAGTTTTAGTATGAACCATGAAATCCCAGATGGATTAGCTAAATTTCAAGGAGATTTTGAAGAATTTTAGTGAATCCTTGTGGCTATTGCTGAAAAGAATTGCCGAAATTTTTATTATTTTCATGCGGAAATCTATGCATTCAAAATTTTAAATAAAAATTGGAAGTTTTAAGCTTTGCCTGCAAAATTTAAAGAAAGTGAAAATGTTATCCCTGCCCTCAACATTTTTAATAAAATAAGGAATAAATAATAATAAAAAAAGATTGTAGTTTCTCAAGCTTGATGAAAGATTCTCATCGAAGATGTAGAATCTCTGCCTCCAAAATTTTTGATAAAAATATGGAAATCATTTTCTCTGCTCATATAGTCAGGGTGTCTGGCTGTCTGGAAAACCTGGAAATGTCAGGGCACTGTCATGGAAATTTAATCTGTGTCTGGAAAATTAGGCACTATTGGTGATTTTTAGCCCATTTTTGAGCAAAAAAATTTGCCTGCGGCCCCATTTTCTGTCATTTTTTTGCAGTAATGTACAAAACAAAGCCTTCAGATTATTGCCAAATATTTCAGTTTTAATTGCATATATCAGTAAAATTGAGTTAAAATCACTTTTGTTTGGTCTGGAAGCTTGTGAAAATTTGTCTGGAAAACCTGGAAATGTCAGGAAAGTTTGTTACTGGATTTGGCCAGACACCCTGTTTAGTGGCACGCATATTTCACCATAAAGCGACTTGTGCATCACAATCATCGGGTTATGCTAAAATTTGTATTTAAATTGTACTTCTCAAAGAAGTATGCATTTTATATTACAGTTTGAAGCCGATCGTCGTGCATTCATTATCACCATTAACTCATTTGGCACGGAGCTGTCAAAGGACGAGCGAGCAAAATTGTACCCTCACTGTGGCAAATTATATCCTGATGGTTTAGCCGCCTTGATGCGTGCTGAGGAATATGATCAAGTCAAAGGTGTTGCTGAATATTATGCAGTAAGTAACGTTGTCAGAGAACCTTGGCATTCTCTTTGTTATACATACAAGTGCATATAGCCCCATTTAGAATAAATAAATTTGAAATAGTGTTCTATGTGAGATACTATAAACTTTTCAGGAGTACAAAGCTCTCTTTGATGGTGCTGGGAATAATCCAGGGGAAAAAACACTTGAAGACAAGTTTTTCGAACATGAGGTATATTATTACTTCGTCAATTGTCTTTGATATTTCTGGATTGTTTATTAACCACTTTACTTTTAATCTACAGGTGAAGCTAAATGTCAATGCTTTCATGCAACAATTCCATTTCGGCGTTTTCTACTCGTATGTCAAGCTTAAGGAACAGGAATGCCGTAACATCGTCTGGATTTCCGAATGCGTTGCTCAGCGTCAAAGATCCAAAATCGACAATTACATTCCCATCATCTAAAACTAATGTGAGGCTTTCAAACTCGATGCAGTCGGAAAAAAGAAAAGGCAAACCTCCCAACAATGATCGTTGGAAAGCGTTGCGTATATTTCCCCAAGGGCATGCTCAAAACTCCTTTCTCTTATAATTCTTTTTTTGGTTATATTTTAGCAAACAACTTTGTGAAAGTGTTATCATGGTTTTGGCTGTGTCAGAAATTTCTAGTTTTATTATTTTGTCAATGGGTTTATGTGTTAATTCAATTATCATTTTACATCAAATTAGAACTGGAGCATTGCCTTGAAAAATTCCTACTTAAGTTTTTATCAGTATTTATTAGCAGAGCTGAGAAAAAAAATCATTTATACATTTAAATTTGAATTAATTGTGGTATTGATGTAGTATATTATGTACATTTGAATATAAGATTGCTATTAATAACCTCTGCATGCTGTAAAATCTTCAAATGATCGAAATAGGCAGGGTCATGGTTGTATGGGCATATGTTGTAAATAAATGTAATGTAGCTAAATAGTAAGAATGAAATAGGACTGGGCATTATATACGAGATTTTTCATTGATTTCTGGGGAAAAAAAAAATAATTTTGGCCAAGGTTATTACATAATTATTGTATGAAATGAACGCCCCTACTGAGTCGTTGCTATGGTAACGCGTCACTACGACGTCATCGGAACCTTCCCACCTATAATCCAAAATGGCGGTGAGTAATTTCTAAATTTAAGATTGTCGAATGTAGTTATTAATTATTAGATATTTAGTAACTCATGTACATTTTTGAAACAATGTTAAGTACAATATGTTTAAGTTTTCTAATATGTGCTAAATTGTGGTATTTTTAAACTGTAAACAAAGGTGTAATAAGGATAGGAATAGCCATTTTAAGTTTAACCTATTAGTCCAATTTTAATTTTGACAACCTTGGGTTTAACAAAATTTGTATTGTTTGTATTGCATTTGTAGTCTGAAGTTGAAGAAACTCTAAAAAGAATCCAGTCTCATAAAGGTGTTATTGGCACTCTCATTATTAATGCAGATGGTGAGTAACTCTCAAAAACAGTTAGAGTACAGTTCTACAGTCCTGTGCATCAACTGCAAAGATTTATAGAAGTGCAGTAAATCTGTATTCTGAAACAACAACTATTTAGCACGTAGCGGGTTTTATAATTTTTTTTGTATATTTTAAAGCCCATTTTATCTAGGTGCATGTCGGTTATTGGAGATGAGAGAGAGAATGTTTACTATGCGATATAACAGACAGTTAAAATCTGCAACTCAAATTGAGAAAATAAATCTGATTTCGGACAGAATTACACTTGCCTAATCCCAACGAGTTATATATAACTCGTTGCCTAATCCCAATCCTAACAAAATGCCATTCTGACCAAAGCCTTCAGAAGAGCTGGTTGTTAAAAACCAGTTTCTCCACAGTTTTCTACGATTTGTATGAAGTTTCAGAATACGATTTACTGCACTTTTAACATCAGAAAAACTACAGAAATTCAGCCGTTTACTGGTTAGGCTGGCATAGGCTAACTTTTTCATGTCTCCTGATACCTTATACTGGGTACCACATTTGTTAAATAAATTATTGAGCATTTCCTCAAAGCATTATGCTGCTGCCTTACTTAAATATTTTATTTAATTTTTTTAAGGTGTACCAATTAAATCAACGCTAGACAATGCAACTACTGTCCAGTATTCTGGCCTTATTAGCCAATTAGCTGATAAAGCCAGAAGTGCAGTGAGAGAAATTGACCCGACGAATGATTTAACATTTTTACGAATCAGGTCTAAGAAGCACGAAATCTTGGTGGCACCTGGTAGGCTAAATTACTGATGAAATTAGCATTCATGTTTATAACTTGGAACAAAAAAATAAAAGATTGTTATTAATTCCATTTCTTTTTGTTTGTAGATAAGGATTATCAGCTGATAGTAATACAGAATCCATCTGAATGAGCATTTCATTCGTCCCAGTTTAATATAAATTATATTATTCTATTTTGCTTGCATTATATATCAAGCTTTTTTTTTATTGGTGTAATTGATTTGAAAATAATCAATCCAGAAGATGTTCATTCTTTTCGCGGTTTTTTTTATTGTTAAATTCCATTCTTGAAAAACGAGGAAATTGCATCCTCATGTTTTGTCACATTGGCATGTTTCTTTAAATTCTGTCATGGTCGGCTAATCTCTTAAAAATAAATCTTATGATTTAGCACTTTTGTATCAAAACCGGTAGATTTATATACAAATTAAACCATTGTTTAATAGCGTGGGACTGTGTTTACATCCAGATATGATGTGGATTTCCTTTTAATGAGAGTGAATGTAAGACCGACGTATTGCTAGCAGACGACGTCATGGCTAATTTGGAAGAAATTTTGAGGAAACTCTTGATTCCCGAAACTAAAGTTTTGAATCAGGTAAGTAAGTATTTGTTTTAACCTGATAAGAACTACAGTAAGGTTGTTATTCTAGAATTACTCAGAATAGTTGGCTTTCTATTAATACGCGCTTATTGAAATGCCGGTGTCAGGCCATAACCACGTGGGCCAATATTTTCTTTGGATCTGCAGCATGAGAGAATCATGCCTACAGTATAAAAAGTATCACCAAGTATCAAATCTTAGATTAATCATTTATGTTTGTAGTGGGAGGGGAGCAGGAGGGTAATTAATGAAAAGTAATGGCAGAGACAATCTACATATTCTCTGACCATATGACGTCCTGCCATATAAAGACAACATGCAATCAGGCATAATATGCTATTATTATATATAGAGAGGATGTACCTGGTATATACTATGGCAACAGCAAAGGCAGTGACCTGCTCTTTATTAAAGGTTAGGGTAGGGTCTTTGGAGATCAATATGCGGACTGTCAGAATCGGGCCTACTCTGTGGAGCCCCTCATGAGAATAGCGCGCACCCCGGCAGAGTTACATGGTTTGGATGATGTGATATTTTGAAAACAGGGTGTCAGCATCTTCAGGGTGTGAAAGCCCACTTGTTGACGTGGTGGAAATGCCATCAGGCACCGCCATGTTTGGCGTCCTGTTGAGTGGCAGACTTTGGGACGTTTGAAAGGAGTTAACTATCGTATCGCATTACTGGTTTTCTTTTTTTAATGAAATTAAAATTCAAATGAGGTGGTCTTTACTCACCCTTCACAGGGTTACCGCGACTATCTGGTCTCTATAGTGGCATATTCTGCCAAGCAGATAGTCTGGATGTCCAGCTAGATTTAACAGAAACACAGAGTTTGTCGAAACTCCAACTGGACACCCTCAGACTACAGCGTGCCATAACATGTGTCCTATCCAAAAATTCAATGTAAACCGATATGGTATAATTGTTATATTGGTTGCTATTAAAATATATAGGTTATTATATTGGCTTATTTATTGGTCTGCACAAACATACCAATACACCATGTTATTAGATATATTTTGACCTATGCATAAATATTTGAGTGCATCTTGGACAGTTTCACTAAGTTTCTTCCCACATTACTATCTTCTCTTGTTTGACTTCCTTCCTTCCTTTCCTCACGGCCTGCAGACTTTGCAGTTGAGTTGCAGTTGAGTGGGTTTCATAAAGGGGTTTCACTTACCTCGCCACCTTAAAAATATTCACTTATCCTCAATCACTTCGTTAATTAATCAATACATAGGCCTATGCATTGCATTGATGTTTTATCAACTACGGTTAGTTTGGTTTTTGTGGAGAAGTCATTTTTCTTATAAGAACTTAATGTTTTTGTGTAATATTACATTAGCAAAAAATTCAAAGTTGTTTAGGTAAGGGAAGTGTGTGCAATGGAATAAATGGGTTTTTAGGAAATGAAAGAAAATTATTTTACTTTATAAATAGGGACCTACCATTAGAATGCTCATAGACCAATGGGCCAAATCATCTATTCATGCAAACCAATAAAATTGCTTTTGGTACCAGTAAACTTTTTCAATTGTAACCAAATAAATTATCTATTGGATTAGCTGAATGGTTTTTATTTTTGTCCAGTAGAGGAAATTATTAGAATTTTGAATAAAGCAGACTTTAAACTTTAATTATAAACTTATGGTTTGGTATTTCCTGAATCTGCTCCCAGGTTTTTATTTTGCAAATTTTATTTTCCAAAACAAATTATTTCTGTGTGTCTTGTGTTTTTAAAAAGGCGGTTCTACCTCATTTTTAAATTGTGACAACTTTTCTTTGAATATTTGTATTTTATTTAAATATTTTGGGAGTTATTGTAAGTGGTAAAAACATCTTTATTTAAATTTCTGTTAAATTTAGTTAGCCGATGCAGTGATAATAGGCCTACCAAATACCCTGGTATAAAGTTATTCTTTATATTTAAATTATAGGCGACTCAGGAGTTAAAAATTGCTTTTAAAGATCCTAATACTGTTACCACATTATGCGCCATTTTATGCTCTTCCGCAGATTCTCAGGTAGATAAAAGTAATGTTTATGGGAATTCAAAGCATGCTAGTGTTGCACTATATTACCAATATTTTTTTAATACTTGTAAATAGATTCGTCAATATGCCGCAGTTTTATTACGTAGAAAAATTAGTAAGAAAAGGCATTGGAATAAATTGAGTCAAGCTCATCAAGGAGGGTATGTAAAAACTTTAGGATATTCATGAGGTGTTATGAAATCTTAGGCTATTATTAATAGTATTTAATGCAAATCCTATTCGTTGTCGTTCTTAGAATAAAGACGAGTGTTTTAAAATCATTGCAAGAGGAAACAGAGTAGGTTGAATTATCAATACTTTTTATAAGTACCATAGTTTAAATCGTTGTAATTTACTTTAAATGTTTGTAGAAAATCTGTAAAAAATGCTGTTGCCCAGTTGGCTGGTTCGCTGGCGAAACTGGAGTTTCCACGTAACGGATGGCCAGATTTATTGCATTATTTACAATCTTCCATTACGAGTCAAAGGGTGGAAAATAGAGAGGTGGTTCTACTTTCAATTTGAATATCTATTTATGTTCTGACATTGTCTACTATTTGACAAATAATTTTTATTTTTGACAAAATTTTTTGTCGAATTTGCTCGCTTTTTATTTAAAAAAGGTTGGAGTTTATGTACTGAGCATTGTGGCTTCAGCTGCGGCTGAACAATTACAGCCTCATTTGAAGGGATTATTCGCTTTATTAAGCAAAACTTTGCAAGATCACAATAATACTGTAATTCCATTTTATACAATAAAAGCATTAACTGCTTTGACCTTTATGGTTGGATCAGATGAGATGGTAAGTTAATTAATAAATCGACATTGGCCAATTTATCGCTATTTCAAAAGAATACTTTCCATAATATATTTTTTTTAATCATTTCTAGCACATTTTTCAAAATGCTATACCCAAAGTAATTCAAGTAATAAAATACCTCGTAACAACTGATGAAGTAATGTGAAATTTCCAAGTTTTTAATTGTAATTTGTGGGGGATATTCAAGTACTACAGTAAAGTGGTCTTTTTTGTTTGCAGGAAAAAGCATGCGAAGCTTTGCAGATTTTTGATGAATTAATAGAAAGCGCTGTTAGCGTTTTAGCACCTCACGTTAAAGTTGTCGTGGAGTTGTTTCTCGAAATTGCGGGAAACTCTTCGTTGAGCGACGAAATACGAGTAAAGGCAATAACCTTGATCAGCTGGTTAGCAAGTTTAAAGAAAAAGGTTTTCTTTTTTTGTTAAACATTCTCATTTTGGTTATAATTAATTCAAATGAATTACAGTTAACCCGATAACACCATTTCTGCTTTAAATTAGGCAATATTGAAACATAAATTGGTAGCTCCCATACTTAAGGTGTTATTTCCCATCATGTGCATGCCACCAGCTGATGACGATGTCGACAATGACATGCCAATCGATGGCGCAGAAGCTAGCTCTCCTACGGCTGTGTCTGCTCAAGTAATGGCTTTTATACTCTGATTACTGCTTTTTTTTAAAGATGTTTTTAAGATGATATTTTGTTTGTAAATAGGTAATTGACATTCTGGCGTTACATCTTCCTCCTGAAAAGTTGTTCCAACCATTAGTTAGTATTTATCTTGCCTAGAATTAAATCAACTTTTTTGATTTGGAAGGTTTTCATATTTCTAAATAATTTTTTTTTAGATGCAGCTAGTTGATCTAGCCTTGGCTAGTAATGATCCTTTCTACCATAAGGCAGCTTATATTGCTCTTGCAGTAACGGCTGAGGGATGTGCTGATTACATACGGAACAAGTACCTAACCCTTATTTAATTCTATTGTTTGTTACAACTTGATAAATGTAGACCAAAAGATTATAGAAGAATGAATTCTAAATAGGTTAATTGCAAACCAATCAGTTAGCATTTTTTAAGCAGAGTTAAGAGATTTAATGGGGAAGATCACCCAAAAAAATGTGTTCCACGCGTGTTCTTATGGTGTCATTCCCAATACATATTAATCTTCTATTTTAGGTATTTACAATCTTATATTCAGTGCACTTGCAAAGGAATTGGAAATCCACATCCAGTTGTTCGTAATTCGGCACTTTTTGCATTAGGGCAGTTTTCTGAGCATTTACAGGCTAGTAAAAATTCTCAATGATCGATTAATGCAATTATCGTATTATGCGGATTTAAATTAATTACCTTTTGAAATTTTTTTTTTCCAATTTAAAGCCTGAAATCGCCAATTATGCCAATGACATATTGCCATTGCTTTTCGAGTGTTTGAAACAGACTTGCTCTCAATTGCAAGAAGGGCAAAAGGATCCAGCAAGCACAACGAAAATGTTTTATGCACTTGAAAACTTTTGTGAAAGTCTCGGTTAGCTTACTGTATGTTATTTAAATTAGCTTGTTTATATTGAAATTGGGCTAAAACAAACATGTACTATCCAGGCGAGAAACTGACTCCATATGTTCCGGCAATTATGGAACAGCTGTTTGCAGCCTTGACTTCCACTTCAGTTCATGTTCAAGAACTTGCAATCAGCGCTATCGGAGCGACTGGTACTAACTTGAGAGCTTAAATGCAAAATTGGTGTTTTCTAAGAGAAACATTGATGCAAGCTGCAAATTTTCTTTTTAGCTAATGCTGTTAAGCAAGGAATGCTTCCATATTTTGACGAAATTATGAATCGTCTCATTTTTTGTCTGACACAATCCAGGTCTGAAGAAACAATGCCCATTCATATCCAATCATTGGGTTAGTCACGGTTATTGTTACATAGTTAGTTAATAAATAATTTTAATGTGTGATGAACATAGTTATGGTGAATATTTTTAATTTTAGATACTTTGGGCGTAATGGTGCGTGTTATTGGACCCGACAAATTCCGACCTTTGGTTCCAGAGTGTATAAATTTAGGACTGAATCTCTTGGATACGGTCGATGATCCCGATATGCGACGATGCACGTCAGTACACAAACTCCACTTCCGATTACCGATTTACCGTTCAACTGATAATTGAAGCTTTTATTTGGTTTAGGTATGGGCTTTTTGCATCCATATCCACTGTATTAAAAGAAGAAATGTCTCCATATTTACCCACTATTATTGAACACATGATGAACTCTTTGTTGTCCAGTGAAGGCGTTGTGGTAAAATTCAAAAGTTTATCACATTTACCATTGGCGCAAATATAAAAGAAAAATGTTTTGTCCTGATGTAATTTGGTGAGATCTTTTCAGGTGCGAGATACGGAAGACTCGGACGTACACACGTCATTTTTTGACGATCTAAGCGACGAAGATGATGGTGAAGTGGACCTCTCTACTGTAAACGATGATGATGATACAGAAGATGAGGATGAGGATGATGGAGTGGGGTAATTCTTTTCTTTTAAATTTATTAATGACTACAGATGAACTCGTTTATGCAAGCATTTTAATTTTATTTACCAGATATACTGTGGAAAATGCATATTTGGATGAAAAAGAGGACACCTGTTGCGCATTGCGAGAAATTGCTTCCAACACGGGGTATGCACAAATTACTTGCCGATTGGGTTATTTTATCTCTTGCCATTTTTATGCCGGGTTGTCACTAACCTGCAAGGTCTGACAACTCAACTTATTCTTTCTAAAATGACAGGCAGAAAAAAGTAAAAATATCAAAGCTCTCAATCTAGTCACCTAATGCCAAAATTAAAAAAAAAAGGAATTAACAACAAATATATTTGTTCTTCATTTTACATTATTTTGTAAAGCATAATAAATACTAACATTATATTTTGTAAGACAAAACATTTATGGTCAGGGTACACATTTCTCATAACAGTGTCAATATTTTACAGCTTGGCATTTTTGCCATTCTTGGAGAAAGCTTCTGAAGAGGCTTATCGTCTTTTGGAACATCCTGCTTCCTCCGTGCGTGCCGCGGCAGTCGGTGCTTTGGGTCAGTTTTGCTGCACGTTGTATATAGGAATGCAAGCAACACCTGTCGAGAACCCAGCTAGAAATGAACGAACGGCAGGTGAGTTGTGATTTTGATTTTTTTTCTAGCTTAGCCACTAAAACTTGTCCAATTGGTGCAACAGGAAATTATATCATTATTGTTTATTTCTTTTTTGTTTTAATTTTTTTTTTTCAAAAAGCGGTAGCAAAAATGGTTTCTGTACTGCTTCCAAAGCTGACAGTTCTTATACATGAAGATAAAGAGCGAATTGTGGCGATGGGAGCACTGGAAGTCATAAATGATCTTATTAAAACCCTAGGAGAAATGTTTTTAAAGGGAAATGGCCATCTGGCGAACGTTGTGTCTGTTGTAAAAGATGTCATACAATCAAAAGTTAGCAGGATTTCAAGATCTATAGTTATAGCCCTGCAGTTTTTACTTCATAATTCTCAACATAGTTTATGGGTGGGGTATTCAGGTTGCCTGCCAAGATCAATCCGATGAGGATGGAACGGATGACGTTGACGATCAACAGGCAGAACATGATGCGATGTTAATCGAATATGCAGGGGAGATTATACCGTCTTTAGCCAAAATTGTACCAGGAGTTCAATTTGCCCCTTATTTTGCTGGGATTTTATCGACATTCATGCCAAAAATGGTTAGTGTATTTTGAATTTTTTTTTATAAATTTGTAGGAACATTCAAAATTCAAATTGAGATCTATACGTTTTATTTTAGAAACGCAACTATACAGTGGCAGAAAAATCTTTTTCCGTTGGTATCCTCGCAGAAAGTGTGGCTGCAATGAAAGAGAGTATTTCACCATTTGTCTCGCATCTCTTTCCCCTCTTTTTGACTGCTGCCAATGATGAGGACGAAGAAGTGCGATCAAATGCAATTTACGGATTGGGCGTTTTGGCAGAATTTGGTCGTGAAGCCATGTTTTCGTATCCTTTGATGCAGGATTAGTTGTTGTTGCTTTCCATCATAAATTAATTTCTTTAACACATGGTAGGCATTTCCCAGCTATCCTGCAGTTGCTTTCGACCAATCTCGGCAAGGAGGCAGATCCGAGAGCTGTGGATAATATATGTGGGGCTGTGGCACGCATGATTATAACTAACATTCAAGCTGTACCAATTGATCAGGTATTGTTTTCAAATTTGTTTAAATTCCTTATTCTTAAAAAAAGAACTTTACCATTGGACAATAACTTAGGAAAAAATGCATTCCCTTAACTTTTATACAAGTTTCCAATTTCTGTTCAGTAATGTAATAAACAAATTATTTAAATACATAAAATTTAGTTTGCTGTTAAAATGTAAATGACGTCATGAGACAGTTTTCAATCATGCATTTGATCATTAGGCTATGATTGGCTTGAATGATATGAAACAATCAAACCGATAAATGCAAAGTATTGCATAATGAGCATGTGCTGCCTGATGACGTTATTTTTTTGTTGTTCGATTAATTTTTAAAAAAATATAGATAACTAGACAACATGTTTTGTGATATTTTAGGAAATTCATTTTTTCTTATTATATTGCCCATTTGTAAAAAAACTTATTTTTTTCACGGAGCTTTTCTCCATTACATTGTACTTCTTTTATTCATTTTGATATTCTGCTTTACGAGCAATTTAATGTATGGGCTTACAGGTTTTCCCAGTTTTGCTTCGATACCTTCCGCTGCGACAAGATTTTGATGAAAACAAAATAATTATAAAATGTATAGGATATTTATTTTCTCTGAAGCATGCTCAGGTACTCATTCAATTTTAAGATATTTTTTATAAAGGAGAGTAAAAACCCAAGAAGTCTTACCCAGATGATAGTATATGTCAGATTGGCAATAGAAATGTCAGGTCGCACATTGAATGTTTCAAAATTATTTGAAAAGATTATTTGCATAATTTAACTGTATGCTATATACATCTGGCCAAATACTTACTTTTAGGGTTTATCTTAGTTTATGACTTAGTATTTTCTTAAAAATAAATTGTTTTTATTTAATTATTATATATACAGGCATTAAGTAATATGTCAACTATTTTGGAAATTATTGCAAGAATTTCGCATACGGAGCAAGTTGTTCCAGGTAATTTAAATATTTGCAAGAATTAATCTGTCTTTAATAGTGATTAGATTAGTACTGTAGTTATAATTATATATTTAGAAACTCAATATCTTCTGGACCAGCTTGTTTGTGAAATTCAACGGGATTTTGGCGTGGAATTTCAAGTGGCTGCAAGTTCCTTAAGTTCGGAATTGGTTGATAAATTACGCCTATTCGGCGGGTAACCGAGTCTGAGGTAAATGTTGTTTGTTTTCTACAAAATGTGAAAATTTAATGAGCAATTTCGTCCTTCTGTTTTTATGTATTTAACATTTACTTTTCTGAAATTTCATTAAAGCTTTCTTTTATTACAAAATTTTCTGAGGAATTTTCAATTGTCACTTAATATTTTGCTACTTATTAGCTATATATTGTGCAAGCCTATAGATGTGTGAAGTTCTGATTATTTTTTTAAAAGTTTTTTTATAAATTGTATACTTTGAGCCAATGGTTATTATAGATCATGAAAAAAAAGTTTCCTAAAATTAAAACAAAAGCCAAAATAAGTGAAAAACGAGTTTTTTTTAATATTTGGGTTTTCTTATTTTTAGTTATTATCATTTTGCATATAGCCATTTCGTTTTTGCTGCAATCGAATGCTATTTTCAAAAATAAAAATAATGAAACCTAAAGTTTTGTGGACAGTCTGTATGGTTAGTTGTGACGTAATTACCCGTAATGCAATAGGAGTGCAGAAAAATGGCCGTCCGAACAGAAGTATATGAAGATTTAACTCTGTGAGTTTTGTATTGTTATTACGTTTGCATGAAATAAATTGAATAATTTAGTGCTATTTTATAAATAATATGCTTCAATGTTCAATTTCCTATATAACAAAGCGAGGTGCACGCATATTTGTCACTTTCCATGTGTACTGCAAAGTTGATAACGTTGCTGAAAATTTGATCTTCCTCCAGCAAATTTTTTTTTCATATAGTATTGATTATTTATTATAGTCATATAGGGCCGGATAAGTTTTACGTAGAGCCCCTAAATAATCCTAAGGAACTAATCATTATCGACAGGCTGAATTATGACATTGAAATTCAAGGTACAGTAAATTATTTAGTCCTTGATACATTTTTTGTATGTGCATTCCAAAATCAGCTGAGGAGGGGACATTCCCATTTAATGGGTATATAAAATTGCCTAATCATGTGGGTTATATAGAAGAGGGGGCTTGGCAAATGAAGTCTAGAAGCTATAAGGGCACCTTAATATGTAAATTAGCAGGATTGGCCTACTGTTTTCTGCCTTTTTTTAAATTAACTTTATTAAACAAACAGCTAAACAAGGACAGATTCCACCAGGTGTGTCAACAAGGACGATATGTGGTATCATGGGAACAATTAATTTATTGGCTGGTAAGCTTCAGGAATCTGTGTTTATGGTTTCATGAATTGTATTGCTTGACACAATGTAGTTTCTCAAAAAATAAAAAACAAATGTTAGTCTAGATTGCAAACAGAAACCTGTTATGTTAATTATTGCAGGTCCTTACTTGGTCGTCATTACTCAAAAATTAAAAATAGGGGATATAAATGGACAACCCATTTGGCGAGTGAATGGCACCGAGATAATTTCGTACTCAAAAACCACATTGCATTTGACAGACGCCCAAATTCAAGATAACAAGTCGTATATAGCAATGCTACAACTAGCACTGCAAACGGAATATTTCTATTTTTCTTACTCGTACGATTTGAGTCATACGCTGCAACGACTTCATAATACCACACCCGAGTTTCTGAGCATGTCTTTGATCGAACGAGCGGATCAACGATTTATATGGAACGGTCACATGCTGAGGGAACTTGCGCAACAGCCAGAGGTTAGATTGGGTGAAAAGTATTTTAAGCAAGCAGCAGTGACGCATTATTCAAAATTTGTAACTTTAATTTTTGTTTTAGTTATCACGATACTGTCTACCAGTTATTCATGGATGTATCCTTTTTATTTTTGTTTAGACTATTCTGACAGGTTTCCCTACAAACTCTGGAAACTTGTCAAATTTTCTCAAAAAAATTAGGCAAAATGCTATGAAGAAAAGTTCAAAGTCTCATGGAATTTTCAACTGGTTTTTTTTGGCCTAAATTATAAAAATATTAAAATGCAAATCAATGTTCACTATTACATAAAAGCAGGGTGTCTGGCCATCTGGAAAACCTGGAAATGTCAGGGAAATGTCTTGGAAATTTAATCTGTGTCTGGAAAATCTAAATAAAATTAACTAAAATGGAAAATTGGGCACTCTTGGTAATTTTTTAGCCCATTTTGAGTTTTTTTTGAGCAAAAAATTCGCCTGTGGTGCCATTTTCTGTCATTTTTTTTGTAGTAATGTGCAAAACCCTTTAGATTTTTGCCTGCAGGCCATGAAAAATATTTTTGGGTCGGGGGAAAAAAAATTGATTTTTGGGTGCGGCCCAGGGTAGTTGCCAAATATTGCAGTTTTATTTGCATACGTCAGTAAAAATGAGTTAAAAATCACTTTCGTTTGGTCTGGAAATTTGTGAAAATTTGTCTGGAAAACCTGGAAATGTCATGGAAATTCGTTACTAGATTTGGCCAGACACCCTATAAAAGTCAAAGGGACATGAAAGAACTTTAGTAAGCAGGTGTATATTTTCATGATTAAGTGTCCACCTTGTAAAAAATTTAAATTAGTTTGTGGACAAAGTCTTTTTTTTATTCGAATACGTTTGAAAAATTGTTGTCCGTTTACTTAACTGCATTATATCACAGTTGTATCAATTCGTACTTGTATCATGAATCAAAAAACCTTTTTGTGGATCTTAATTTCACGAAGAAGCTGTTTTCGGGCAGGAACACGATTATTTATGAGGGGCATCGACACCGAAGGACATTCTGCAAATTATGTGGAAACTGAACAAATCATCGAGTATAATGACGATCGCTGCTCCTTCGTTCAAGTATGCTAAATTAATTAGCATCTGTCCCCTGTCTTGATCAAATATTTATACTAAGCTAAAAATATTTTAGACTCGTGGTTCTGTTCCTCTGTTTTGGTCCCAACGTCCGAATCTGAGATACAAGCCGCCACCTCTACTAAATCCAACACTCAATCATGTTGATGGGTTTACGAGGCATTTTGATAGTCAAGTTTATACATATGGGAAGCAAGTCATCATTAATTTGGTAATCCGGTTATATCAAGATATGTCTGAGCAGTAAATTACTATTTGTCAGTATCTCATTATAAATATTTAATTCTTTTATTTAAGATTGACCACAAAGGTGCAGAATATCATTTGGAAAGGGCGCTTGCAGAAATGGTGCACAGTACAAATATCCCGAACATTCGCTACGAGCCTTTTGACTTCCATCACGAGTGTCGTAAGATGCGATGGGACAGACTTGCCATTCTCCTCGAAAGAGTTGCTCAGGACCAAGAAGAATTTAGCTACTTCATGAGGCTTCGAGACGGCAGCGTGCCATGCTTGCAGAAGGGAGTGTTTCGTACCAATTGCATTGACTGTCTCGATCGTACAAATGTTGTTCAGTCCTTGCTTGCCAGAAGAAGCTTGCAGCACCAGTTAATTGTAAGTTGTCTAAATTATATATGGAGTACTTGGATAGGTTTTCGTTTCCAATGTTTATTATACGGGGTGGCCAAAAAGTCCCTCATCAATGAGTCCATTACAATATATTTTAATGTGATCTCCACAAATGACAAAACAACTGTAGGCGTGTAGCCACGTTCTTCGAAATGGCTTGGCTCTCTGCAGCAATTCGCTCACTCAGATGGTTCTTGTCCCTGATCATCACAGTGTACACTGGATTTTAGGTGGTCCCGTATGGTGAAATCAAGTTATCGAGGAGTCCATTCCTCAGATTCCCTACGACCACTTCATTTTAGAGGTCAACATGGTTCACCTGCTGAAGGTTGAAATGCCTTTACAAAGCAAATCACAGACCTCTCTTGATGAAGGACGTATTGGCATATTTCATAAATGGGAGTGAAACCCTAGTAAAACTTTACAGGCTATAATATACCTTATAAATAACTTCCTAGAATAGGTCTATGCTGACCTTGCTATCGCTAATAAACGGTTGATGAGAGGCTAACCTTGTATGTTACAATCAACTCAAGTTCAAAGGTTATGGGGTTCATTCCCCTAAAAAGCCAAATTTCATTAAAAAATATATAAAAATTTTTAGGGCTTCTCATTTTTTTATTGTCAAAGCTGATAGCAATTTTAGTAGTTTTTAAACAGTTGTTTACAATGAGCTATAATAAATTCATTAATCGTAAATTGTTATTATGTATCGTTTTAGAGATTGGGAATTTTACACGAAGGACAGCGAGTCGAGGATCAACATTCCTTTGAAGCAGTTTATAAAAATGGTCGGTGCATTTTATGTGTTCATTTTAATTTTTCACAAACTTTCGTTCGATTCCGAAAAGTAGCATAGATGATTATAACTTTTTTTTCAGTCTGGGCTGATAATGCTGACATCTGCAGCATTCAGTATTCAGGAACTGGAGCTTTAAAAACAGATTTCACTCGGTTAGTTTCTAATGCTTTCCAGGGAATAAAGGCAGTAACGAATGAGTTTCTTTTCATTGCTAATAGTTTTCTCTCGTATTGTCTTGTGACAGAACTGGAAAGCGTACTAGCATGGGTCTCCTGAAAGATGGATGGAATTCCTTAATACGCTATTACAAAAATAACTTTAGCGACGGTTTTCGGCAGGATGCGGTGGATCTGTTATTGGGAAATTACCAAGTTGAGAGTGAAGAAGGTGTAACGAAACCTTCACCACTTAAGCAAGATCAGGACTGGAAATATTTGACTGTAATTATCTCATTTGATTGGATTTGTATTGTCAACTATAGGGCTTAAAAAAAACATTATTGTTGTTTTTCAGCTGCCTGTCATTCTTTTAGTGGCTCTGTCCATGTGCTTTGTGACCATCATTATTCCAGCAGGTATGAAATTTTCCCTTGTATCACAAATTCTAATTCAATTCAGTACCCTACAAACAATATATAATATGAAGCCATTGAATTAGGGGGGTGAGGGTAATCCCACATCAGGAAGAAACTTCCATGTCAGTATAAACTTAAAAATCATTGTCAATTGACTTCCTAACAATTTTGAACTTTACTTAGGCAGCTAGATTCGTAACCCCCCTAGTTATCTGCAGAAAAGACCCCCTAGGGGGGTCGACATTGGCCCACTCTCAACCCCCCCTAAAAGTGTCTGTAGAATGTCCCTGAAATTATCGAACTCATACTAAAAAAAATGGAAATATATAGGCACTTTTGGTGATTTATAGCCCATTTTTGAGTATTTTTGAGTGAAAAAAAAATCGCCTGTGGCGTCATTTTGAGTCAATTTTTACAATGATGTACAAAAACCTAATTTTCACCTATATCAAAAAATTTATGAACATTTTTTTTGGTCGGTTTCATCCCTTCCCCCGAAAAAAAATAGATTTCTGGGTGTGGCACTGCCTGCAATGTCCAACCCCCTAGTTCAAAATGCCAAAATCGAACTCTGTCTATTTCAAAACTGAACGAATTTAAAATAGTCAAATATTCACCTTGAACAAATATGGAGTGTACTGGGCCATTTCAAAACTCTCAATACATTATAGATTGCCATAAACCTGAAAACACTTTTTCATGATAATATTTCATAACATTTATTTACTTTAAAGCCCATAAACGTCTTTCCTGCACTTTGCCTATATTAGGAATTAATTAATTGTTTGAAATATAATCGTTTTCTGCACACATGTAAGTGAACCTCAAATATTTGCTTTCAATTCCAACTGTAAATCAACCAGTAAACATTTTCAATTAAATTTATCCAATACGTGCTTTTATATACAGGGGGTTTCATTCAAAACGCACCACCATTTTCTTGCTATTGCATAAAGTTTTCTACTGGCAGTAATACACAAAATATCGCAGTACAAATGTTAAATATTTTACACCAAGTGTCCTTAAAAATAGTATATTTATTTCCCTTGATGATTGAAATGTGGTTATATTGTCCCTATACATTTTGCAATTCAATGACCACTCTTTGAAATGAAAATTTTAACATTATCTGGAATAAATGGGTATAAGTCAACAACAACTATACTACAGTAGTGCAGTCAGGTCAAATTGGAATTTATAGTTAATCAATATCTTCCGCATTGTAACTCAAGAAACTAGAAGAAAATGGATAGTTCTAAGTATAAATCAAATTCTAGAGTTTCTCTGCTCGAGGCATAGGTATAATAGTATATGGTTTTCTAATACACTCTATTATATAATATTTATTCATAAAAGAATCTTCCGGTTTTCTCGAGTAATATGGTTTAAGAAAAAAATATATATTCTGGTATAAAATTTTTATTCTAGATTTTTCGATGCAATTGGCCACATAGAAAATAAACGAAAAACACTTTCAAGTCGTACATCAACCCATTTACCATAACTTTCCATATGCCAAGAAATTGCTATAGACCATATCAATTTTGTCATCTGTCAAGTGAGACAGAATCTATATAAGTTTTTCAGCAGATTTTTGAGACATTTATTTACTATTGCAAAAAGTTCATTTTTTTCATAAATAATTTGATTGGAAAGTGTATATATATAGCGCATAAACAATTTATGTAGCCAACACTTTCCTGAAGTATCTTTACGAATAAAATACTTTTAAAATAAATATTTAAGTGACACACTTCACAGCAATTTTTCAAAAATTGCTTTTCCTGTATTAGAAAAGCACTTTTCTGCAAATGTGTTCAAAAATATTCCCCAATTCCCATAAAAGCAGTGCAATTGGAAAAAAAATACTTATCTTACATATATACAAAAGAAATTTAAGTTTAGAAAAATACTTTTTCAAATGTCAGTTTTAGATTTGAAGAGTAAAAAATACTGAAAAAATGTTGGTTTGGAGTATGTATTCTTAATGCAAGGATATAAGGATAGTGACTATTGCTTTATAATTTAAATATAGAGAATACAAGGACATTTTAAACCTTGTACATGCTAATTCTTTAAAATGTTTTTCATTTCTTACAATGTAAGCCCAAACATCTTACAAATAGACCATTGAAAAAGTTGCATTAATAGTAAGCATTCTCCCTAGCTGCTTTGTAAGTGTGTAAGAATGTTTATTTGCGATATGGTGGGTGGGACTTAGTAAGGTCGTAAATAGTTCTTT
>JAQIXP010000872.1:0-21713 GCA_034700285.1 Proteroiulus fuscus
ATATTGCAGTTTTAATTGCATATGTCAGTAAAAATGAGTTAAAAATCACTTTCGTTTGGTCTGGAAATTTGTAAAAAATTGTCTGGAAAAACTGGAAATATCATGGAAATTTTTTACTGGATTTGGCCAGACACCCTGTATAGTCATAAAAAGTCCTATACTTTAGCAAAGGGATAATAAGTCAAAGAATCATAGAAAATCATATATACTTTTAACACCCAAAAAAAGGGCAAATGCCATAGTTTTGATATTGACCTATCAGATCTGGTATAGACACTATATTTACCACCAGTACATTCAAAAGGTTTTTTTAGTTTATTGTTATTTTTTATCAAAATAATGTCAATACACTGTTTTAGTTAGTTATTCTTGTTTACGCATCGAGATTTCTTCTCGCATTACTGTTTTAGTATTGCTGTAAATGTTGACATGAAATTTTGTAAGCTTTGGTCTGGACAAGATAGGAAAATTGTAGTAGTGCATGGCAGAAATTAAAAAAAAAATTAGCATGGAAACAAGTTAAAAGCCTGGTTAAAAGGTTTTCATAATTTAGTGGAATCCCTATATATGTCCACTGCTGGTCAATGCATGACTGTATTTGGCCTCAAAACCTGAATGGATGTCTTATTTTTATGCAAAATAGCTTCATGCTATAATGGTTCCAATGATTTTTAAGTATTATAATGCACGTCTGATATTTTTTGTATTTCTTTATCATTACTAAATTGTGCCTGCATATATTATAAACAAGTCAAACAATCATTTTAATCAGTTTTATTATTTTATTTTTAATATTAATTAATATGCTTTGCATAGGATAATGTGCATACAAAGATATGCAAAAACTAATGGGCAGATCCAAATTTGTTACTTAGAAAAAAAAAGAGTTTTTTAACTCTTCAAGAATGCATGTTCTCATGAAGCATAAATTTTATAAGTGATTATATTATCGTATCTATTAATGAAGGTTAATTGTGTGTAAGGACGTTTCATGGTCATCTATTTTTTTAGTGTAGGCCTATGTATATATTAGATTATGTTTTATCATGCTTTTTGCATTATTACGTAGGCTTATATAGAATGTCATCTGGTGGCGCCCTCTATAAGAGTCCTAACTAGTTAGACGTACAGTTAACTACAAATAAAAATTGACCATGGTTATGGACCCTTGTGATTATTTAACTTATAAATGATGTTGGCTTATATGGGTAACATATCAGGCTAAATGGGTATCAATAGATTTAATTGCTTTTGCTAAAAAATTTGCATATTACAAATATTTTGAAATAAAAGCATATTTTTACTTAAAAGTATACATTATAGGCCTAATTCCAAATTTGTTGGAAAGGATAATATTAGCAAAAATATTGATTTAGTTAATATAACATTGAATTAGCATGGTGTCCATGGGCCTGCCATAAGATTAACATGCTTGAAACAGGTTTTAACGCGAAAACGTAAAAACTTTGTGTGGGAAAAGCGATAGTCCGTCAGGCTTAACCGAAGTCAACGAAAAATGAGAAAATTCGAATAATCGTGAAATGAAAATATGTGTAGGCTTATACACATTCACCTGTTGATCAAATGATTCATGACTGACTATCATATACAGAGAATATATTTATTTTAGTGAATATTTTGCATTCCAGATCAAATACTATGCATATGGATATTAAACCTCACATTATAAAATTAAATATATGGTTTCATATATAAAATATAATTATCGTATATAGCTTATATAGTAATATGTATGTAACGATATATGTATAAAATAAAGCAATTTTAGTGGCTTAGTTTTAAGTGGCTGTATAGTTTGTAGATGTTTTAAATGGCGTTCTGTATTGTTGGCCACAAAGGACCTATTACTTCAAATCCATACCTCCTATATACCACATATTTATTCAAATATTTTTGCAATACAGTTTTTGAAATTGTGGGATATAATCAGTGTTTGATTCGTCGATAATGCATAAGGGGGGGGGGGGATACAAGAAATAGGAAGTCTGGGAGACCAAAGTCCCCCAGCTAGCACAAGGTCACAAGCATAAATCTATTGCGGGGAGGGGGGGGGGGGTTCAAGAAGGACTTTACCCGACCCACAAAGCTTTTGCAAAATTTGGACCATGCAGGCTAAAATTTGATGGGTTTTTTTTACATAATTATGGAAATTGACATAATATGGCGTTTGTGACACTGATGTGCTATGGGGGGGGGGAATTTGCATCCCAGCAGGGATGAAAAACCAATATCAGAGGGGGGGGGGGTAATCCCCCATCCCCCCGTCAAATCGAACACTGGATATATATAATTCCAATGCCAAATGGCATGCTGATTTATAGGATACTTACGAGTTAGTTGAATTTAATTGATTTGTATAAACTTGTGCTTCTAATGCTATGAAAGTTTATGGCGCACCCTGTATCTTGTTAGGTAACATAGCCCCAACTTTCAGTATAACAATCTGGACCCAGATTATAAATTTCGAATTTCACAGTTAAATTATCAGACGATCTGTCTCGTGTTAAAATAACTGTCCTTTTATTATCTGTTTATTGGAGGATGAAACCTTCAATCTTTATAGTTCTATGTAAGTTTAGATGCTAGAATTATGCATTGGTTGTCATGAATATAATATGCAACTGTATAATGCTACTGAGTTTTTTTTACACTTCGCTGTACTACAGTATAAGAAAGTGATATATTACTAGGAACTACTTGCATGTATTGGAGGAAAAACATACTGCTTTTTTGCACCTGTAATATAGACCAATTAACTTATGACAGTTTTCACTCTCTGCATTCGGAGGTAAACTATAAAAAAAAGCTGCTAAAAATCATTTTGAATCAAGATGGATGTCGACCAAAGGTAAAATGCAATTCACTGTTTTTCTCTTTTAATTAACATTATAGAATGGCATAAGATCAGTTAAGTTTTTCTTGGTTTTCCACAAGCTGCATGGTTTTTAATTAGCTGCGGTATTTACACACTGCAATATAACGAAAACATCACAAAAAGTACGTTTTTCTATTCGATTTAAAAGCTAGACTAACAGTTTTCGATTTACTTTAAAGGGTCCCAATTGTGCTTTATAAACTGATGTGAAAGGCAAAAACTTTTTAGACTTTGCTATACAATCTTATGGGAAATCAAGATTGCAGAAATAAAAACATAAAAATAAATAAAATTGAAATTTCCTCATTGACATTTTGAAAAGTTGGAAATAACCACAAACAATATGGCCGACTGCAAATTTGCATGCACGTGGTTAAAATATGCAGGGTATCACGACACATGTTACATTGAGAAAAATAACTGTAAATAGATTTATCTAGAATTTTTGAACAAATATTATGCAATTTCTGTCAATTAAAACGTGTATCATCTGAGAATGTTTTGTCCTGTTCAGTCAAAGAATGAACTAGAGCATAGCAATGGACCAATCAGAATGGAAGGCCTGATTTAACTAACATGTCATCCTCGTGAAGCATTGTTAAATTAAAAGCCATGCACAGGTCATGCAAATATGACGTAAGTAAACCGAAGGGGGTGGGAGGGTTTTCGGATAAATTATACAAAGAAAGGATGATGACGTGGAAAGGGGTTCTAAAAATCGTATTTGCTTACTTCATATTTGTATAACCCTTTATGTACTTGTTCGTCTACTAATAATGCAGTGTACATGATGAGTCAAAAATCAGTAAATATAATATAAGGCTTGCAGCCAAGTAGTAGCCTATACCCAACCTTTATGGTGTAAGTGGGTGGCACCATATAGGGGGGTATACTACTTAAATTCAGTGAAGAAATAATGCTAATTGTGTCTTTTCCGTTTTGCTTTAATTGTCAAAGCTAAGGGGTAAACTCGTGGGGAAAATATATATTCAGTTCTTCATGTTGAAAGCTAAAATGAAAAGCTTTAAAAACTTCCTATACAGAGAAAGTTAAAAAAAAATTAGGTTTCTGTGCCATTTAATCTGTGAGCCATTGTTGCTTTTTAGAATTTCTGTTTGCAATATTTTATTAATTAAATGAAATTCATTTAAAAATGACCTTTCCTAATAGAAATGTCATGGTCAATTTAAAACATTTGAATTGCGGTTTGCCAATACATTTGGCATGTAGCTTAGCCTTAAGCCATTAGCCCTCATTCCCGCAAGATATGTATAGTTGGCAAGTTTTACAGAGGTGTCTTAAAAATGCAAACAGAATGATATAGACATATTGGCCTATAAATGTATTTAATTTTGAATAT
This sequence comes from Proteroiulus fuscus, assembly GCA_034700285.1. Classification (NCBI taxonomy): domain Eukaryota; kingdom Metazoa; phylum Arthropoda; class Diplopoda; order Julida; family Blaniulidae; genus Proteroiulus; species Proteroiulus fuscus. The sequence goes on from JAQIXP010000872.1 coordinate 4,257, forward strand.
ATTACATATTCCTATTGCTGTTTTGAGTTGGATTCAATTGTGGAAGTAATATGAACAAGCGTCACGCCATTTTGAATTTGTAAAGCCGGCTGATGGCTACCGGCTTAAATCCGATTTTGCCATACTGTTAAATAGGCTATATACAGTATGTATACAAAAATCATTATATAGGGAAATATATCATGTTTTCCTAAATACATTCCAAGTATTATTAATTTTTTTTTAAAGAGGGCCTCACATATATAGTTTCTGTAAACTGTATTCGATTTGACCTTTTTCTGACCTGGCAAATATAAGAATTTCAAACAATGGAAATGGCATTTAAAGAGTGTTGATATACTATATATACTGATTGAGTATAGCCTATTCGTGGCGCCTATTTTTTGCAACATGGCTCCAAATAAAATGGCTATTGCCTCGCAGCTTTTTTTTATTTATTTCCTTTTGAAATATTACATCTCTCAGCACATTTTAAACTAAGCCTTACATTTTCAAAGCGCACACAATCAATTTTTTTTGGTTCGCTTTCCTTTTCCTTTTTTTTTTCTTCTAAATAACAGAAGTGTTTGGTAGTCTGCAACTTTCAGAAATAAAAAGGAATAAGTTTTTTTATATATATATATTTTTTTCAAATAAAATGTCTGCCTGCATTGCAGGTATCTTAAATAAAACCGAATGCCACATTGATGGAAAAATCTCATTGGTTCTCCTATATTCTATATACTAGCTGGTTTTCTATATAGCACTTAATTCGCTTTCTTTTAATTTTCTTCACAAATGGTATATATACCATTTATATATATATAGTCTTAATTCACACCCCATCATCTCTGGTCCTGATTAATTTATACACTATTAATTGGACAGTTTCTTATATTGCATTTCTGCTGATGAGTGGGGCTTTTTACGACGTTCAACCAGGCATGTATAGGCCTACACACACATTGCTCAGTTATTTGCTGCAGCTTATTAAGGCGTATTACATATACAGACAATTAGCTAATTCCAAAAATAAGTAGGCCTATATTACAGGTCCTGTGCATGTATGCCCACATATAAAAATTTGGGACCAAAACCCAAGATCTCCTGCTTTAGGTGCCCATTGTAAATGTTGAGTGGGACAAAAGCATCCCAAGTTACAGCTTATATTAATAAGTTTATAATTGGGTATACAAGTGAATACATAAATGTTTATATAATTATTTAATTTCATACTGGGGGACTAATATATTCATGCATTCTCTATTGTTAATTTTATTGACTAAATATAATGGGACATATTAGGTCCATAAGCTCTTATACGATAATCATAGAAATTCTGAATTAAGGCTTAATTATGTAACATGTAGTTATAATAAACATAATAGACATATGTTTTGGCGTTGTGATCAGATCATGCGCTTTTGTGATCCATTTAGTTCTAAACTATATTTGGTTATAACCCAACTATGAAAGTTCTATAGCTGCATGGTCTATATGTGTTTTTCAGTGATATACTCTTACCTATTTATATAGATAGATATCAAGTGGATAACCATTTTTGTTACCTTGCATGCATGTACTGTGATCCGCACACGCTTCTGATTCAGACCGTGTAACAGAATTGGTCACACGGTATTAATGCCAAAATACATGTATACCCTATATTAATTTAATTTCCAAGGTAATTTTTGGATGGTGTGTAAGCATGCATTTACTGTGTACACATGGAACATGCATCTATATATTAGGTCTATGTATACATTGTAAATTAATTAATGTATATTAAGTTTAAAAATTTTTATATTTTGTAAATATAAATGTGGAAGGTATTTTCGCACATGAGTTCTTGGTGCTCCATGGAAATTTCTTGGTAATTACCAGACATACAAATATTATTTGTAGGCCTATACACAATAAATTTGAAAAATAAATTGTTTTGGCCTGGCTCACGGGTGTGACCTTATATCTTGCATGAAAACAGCTATCCAATTGGATAAGCCTATAATTGGAACACCTTAAGGTGTTGGTCGACGTCTAGCTCATTGCATGGGTTAAATTTATAATATTATTAATTGTCAATTATGTGTAAAATTATAATTTTCTAATAAATTGTAATTCAAAGTTGATTTGAAAACTGCACGCCATTTATTTTCCATTATAATGATAATATAATTAGTTTAGATATTAATTTATGAAAATGAAAATATTTTACCTGAAATTTTTCACCAGTTGATGTTTTCTGTAATTCTAGCAAATCCATAGACCCTATAGCATTTTCATGTAACCTATACAAGAATATAATTTAGTATAGTTTAGAACATTTTTTTCTTCACGAAAGAAATTAATGTTGATTAAAAAATAAAATAAAAAAAACTTACCTGGAATAAATTTATTGCTAAAAATTGTAAATGTGTGTTTCATAGTGAAATAAATCCTTATGAACTTGAAGAGGGTGGCTAAGGTTATTATATCCTTGCACAGTATATATCCAAAAAACCAGTCAAAGCCTAATATTCGATATACTTTTTTTTGTAATATGTAATAAGTCGTGCTGTTAGCAACTATAGTCATTAAAATGCATATTATTTTTAATTTATCGATAGGAACTGGCCTATACGGTGTCGTTTGTGATAATATTGCTCAGATAATTATTATTATGGCCATCATATTAAATATATAAAAGGCAAATTTGTCTTGTAATTTCTACGAGTTGTATCGTATGCACTCTTTGGATTGAAAAGCTTGTGTTTTCCGTCCGCTAAGGAATTTCAAAATGGGACCTAAACTTTGACACTTACATATATGCTGTGAATAGCCCACAGAGCCATTAACCCCGAATTTTCGGTAATTGCCCCAAGTGGATGGATACATTACATGGAAAATCTACTGTGTCAAAAACCTTTTGGTGCACTTTTTCAAAGGGTTCAAGCTGTTTTTCCGAGAAAATTAATCAAAGACCTGTTTTTTTATACAACTTCTATAAAACTGAAAATAATGCAGATTGATTTTTATTTTTCCTGGAAATAACTGCATAGGTAAGAGTTGTATATACACAAACATAATTTAGAACTAGACTATATATATATATAATATTGTAATATGTCTGCTGTGATATACAGGGTGAATGTCATGTAAATACTCTGCTGTATACTCCTGTATAGCATTGCAACGCTTTTCGGGTTGTGAATCTATAAGCAAAGGTCCATACTTTTGTGTATCTTTATAATAACACATGCATGGACTTGTGCTTTACGTCTTTTGGATTATTTAATGTGTGAGTAATTAACGTTTACGGTCCTTCATTTATTCAACTCTTAGATATGATATTTGTAAGTATACTTGTGTTTTTAATGCATATAGACAAATCATATAATTTATGCACATGATTTTTATTCTTTTGTAATCTAATTTTATAGTTTACCAGTGCATGCACTTGTAAATGTTTAGGCTTATTAGTGTTATCTGAAAATATAAAATGCGTGTGGATAGATTTTCTAAATTATTTTTATGCAAAGATAATTTGATATACATTTTCAATTGTGATGTAGTATACATAATTTGCATAATATAGGACCTACGTGCAAGGTCAGATCCCTGGTTCATATTAAGCCAATCTTGCATTTTTTTAAATTAATTTTTTTTAAGGTTCCATTTATATTGCTTGGCTGGTTATATCAATAACCATTATGGCTCATAGTATATAAATATCATGACCCGATAATGACTTGTAAACAAATTAACATTGCTTATTACCATAATGCTTGCATGGTTAGCCATATTCCTTATATACCAGGACATCAATATGAGAAAAATTGGTGAATGTATAGTGAATTAGCATGACTTGTCTTGCCATAGATGGCTTACTAATCAAGGTTTATTGATGACCAGCAGTATCTTGGTCTTAGGCATGGTAAATTTCTATACATGTTGACTTCATGGTCATCTTAAATTAAGGGACGAAGTAGATTGTATGCAAAATTTAAAACAAAACTATAAATTTTGGCCATATTTTGTTTTAATTGACATGGACTGTTAATCTTTTTTATGTATATATATGATTTTTCTCGTGCCAGAAAATAGTTTTACTGGTAAATTTAAATTTGCAGAGAAATTCAAAGGTAAACGGATGTTTTTGTGTAGACGAGTTATCGTTTATATTGTCGAGCTCAGTATTTATACGTACAAAATTTCGTGGAATCGTACTGCCATAAAAAATGAATTCGGTGAACTAATTAATATGCACAACAAACAAGTAATCACGTGACTAGTATCAAAAACATGTTTTCTTCTCTGGTATTGGTGCAGGCTGCCATACTTTCTCCAGTTTCATTGGCCTTGTCTTTCCCTGCTATTGGCTAGATGACTTTTAGAGCCACCCATTTCTTCGGCTGCCATCATTTTTTGGATTGCACGTTGGTACAGCTAACAACGTCATTCGTTTTGCACTTGAAGGCATTGCTAGATTAGCACTATATGGATAGAAAAGGAAAATAAATAGAATTATTTCTCTTACAAATCTCAAAGTAATTATTTTTAATATATAAAATTAATTAACTGTGCATTTAAATGAAATAAAATACATAAAAGAAGTTAAAATATATATATATATATATATATATATATATACAAAATGGCGGATGAAGTCCCCACTACTAGGTGGTCCTTTGACCTTTTTTGCCTTTGCTTTCTTCTTTTTTTATATATATATATGTATATATATCTATATAGATGGGGAGAAATATTATAGACAAATTTATAGGTCCTTTCTTAATGCATAGAATGTAATCGGATTTTTGTGTTAAAAAATATTGCTTGGTTTATTAATTATGGCTTTTCTTAGTTAAAATCAAGCCACAATCTCTTTATAAATTATTTGAAGGAAGCCAAACATATATTTCTCAGTCATTTATAATTCATATACTTTAATGATGTACATATAACATGTATAAGCTTAAACCAGACTATAGGCCTATAGGCATTGCATATCAGCTTTTCAACAGTCAGCATTATACTATGAGAAGTCTAATTGACCATTAAAAATTATTTCTAAAGAAATAAATATTATATATATAGCTATACGGATTTAAGTTATCCTATTTATTCATATATTGTAGTTGGGAATTATGCATTTGGGTAATATTACATATGTATGTACTCTTGCATCAAGATAGGATAAGTTAGGATTAAGAATTATTTTGTCTAGACTATATACTTATTTATATTAAAAATTTGCAGAAGGGCTGTCTTAAATTTTTATGTCTAGTCAAGTGTAAGCAGCACATTTCATTGGAAATTGTTTACTTATCTTGTTTGTACGTATACAGGCTTATACTCATAATTTGTTTACACAAGTTTAATTTATAACTTTGTATAAGAAAACTCATAATTCATATTCCATTTTCAAGTTAAAAAATTAACTAATTTATTATCTCGAAACAAACTAAAAATAGAAAATTCTGTTTGTATACATTATATATGGGCATATACAATGGTGCACATGTATACGGCCCTTATATGCTGTGTAAATGAATTTCAAGTATTACATACTTGAAGGCAGATATATGCCAGCTTAGGACCTAAATAATTTAACTCAAAATCGTTATAAATTTTAGGGTTCCTGTAAATTTTAATTACAAACTTATATGCTTAATGATATCCATATTGATTTTCTGGAATTCATATTTCAATGGTTATAACTGGTGCACGCTTTTGAATTATATTTTACTGCTTGACAAATTTATGTAATATTATATAATGAATTGATCTGCAAGAATTTATATGGCATATTTTATGAATTATAACTGCATTTTATTCTGTTTCTTAAATTTTTTTTGACCAGCAATGTTGACCCGATTTATTTAAATTACCATGCAGTTTTTTGAAAATCCATTTAGAGTTCTGTTTATAGGCTACGTTGACTTTTATATTTTTCCGTTTCAATATATATGGTTAAATCAACCATAACAGAAGTTAATTTATTTTCTGAAAAATTTGGAAATTGTAAAAATTAACTTTGAAAAGTCAGAGAAGAAAATTAAAAAAAAATATATATTGCCTAGGCTATATCAATGTCAATGTCAATCCTGCATGCATCGGTTTTTACAATTAAAATTAAATTCCATTTGGGAATTCGGTAATTTGAATTAATATCCTTTGTTCAAAAGGCATGGATATATTTGTATGAATAAGGTCCCATTTATTTTCGTAAAATATGTCGATTACAATAGGCCTATACCAGTATAGCTTATAGGATACTCATATTTTGACTATATTATAAGCATGCAACATTGAGTTCGTCTGTCCAGGATATTTGTATACTTTATGCAGAAAACTATATAGGCCCTATATATATAGTTCATTTACATTTTATGAGGCACTATTTCCATGGATTTTTATCTCCACTTTCGGGTATTCCGTAATGGCGCTTTCCTCGAATATTTATATTGTTAAATTAAATGATGGATATAAGTGAAGTTGGTCATTTATGTTGCCACTAACCAGAGGTGACTTTTTCCTTGCTATATGTGTATTTTCGAGTGAACATTTTTTTGGACATTTGGCCTGAAATGCGAATATGGGAGCAGCTTGGAAAATGTTCATCTTAAAAATAATCAATTTGGAAAGTGCATGTTGGCAAATAGGGAGGATATGATCGAGGTTACACTTGAGTTTGGATATACAGTATGGAGTTATAACATGTTGCATTATTATACAATGGACCTATAGGTATAACTTTAAGGGATAAACTTGTAGTGCTTTTGAAATAAATTCATGTGGTTATACGTTCTCAGGTGCATGAACTTAAATCGATTTCATCAATTAGGTAAGGGTCCACTTTGTGTCCATCAAGACTCCCAATGCGTGCACGTTTACTTCAGAATTCATGGCTTATATATAGACTATATAGCTCTTCAATCTATACATGCAGGCTAGACCATTCCATTTTATTTGAAAATTTTAGCCTTTAAGGATGCATTTAAAACAATTTATGAATCACAGAATTTGAGGACTTCAGAAATATATAGTCGATGCATGCACTTAAGCAAATGAATTTGAAAAAGTATATATCCTATAGTAACTTGTCTATTCGGACCTTTCAATATAATTAACAACTTTGTTTTTAACAGATATGGCTCTTTCATGCAGCAAAGTATATGCTATTTTTGTCGTATCATTAGAATAATTGAGTATTATTGAAAATGTATATAAATTTCTCTTGTTTTTTCCATTTGTTTAGGCCCCCTACATATGATATTACTGAAATTTGGCATAGTTTGGCAAATTGCAGAAAGTTTTATATAGGACAAATTAGTAAGGAATTATGAGTTAATGAGTTATAATAGTGAGTTATCTTCATGCAAATCCAATTTGATTAGTTTAACTATATTGACTAATCAACTATATTGACTAATCAAATATAGTGTGCCACCTGCAGTTCACACATAAATTTTTTTATGCCATGGATTCCTATATAGCGTTGAAAATTAAAAATGGCATGCATGCATGCTGTTAAATTATTGCAAGTATAGGCATATATTAATTGACAATTATACATGGATAGCTTATTTTGTCAGTTATGTGTATATATTTTTCAACCCTATAATTTATTGGATAATCTGTATCAAAAGGTCTATTATATACAGTATTTTGATATGTTCAATATAAATTACATATACACTTTTAGAAAGTTATCTTATTTTAAATATATTCCCAAATTTCAAGATCATGCAATTTTCAGTTTAACCAAGATTAAATTCAAATCCAATTGACCATAATACGTCATTATACATGGTCAGCTGGGATTACACTTAATTGGCTTAATTATAAAGTATATATATGACCAGAAAAGTTGTATTCTTTATAAATTAGACATAAGTTACCATGTATATTTCAAAAGCATATATAAGCATTTCATGGTCTGGTCGTGGTTTTATATATATATAGCTATGAAGTTGAATTACTTGAGTGTTAACTTAATTTTGAAAAGTTTATTGTAAGCACAGGCTAATGCTGATTTTCATTCAGGGCATTTCTGAAATTCTTAGATTTCTTTTAGTTTGGGCAACTTTTTTTAGTTCAGAAAACTTAAGTGAAAGTAAAATTGGAAAATGTTGTTATATATGATTGGTGTAGTCTTGCTTTGTACAGAAACTTGAATACACCTGCATTTTTTGATAATTGCATGATATGAATACATTGTTTTGTCAAAAAAAATATAATTTTTTGTTGCTGTATAACTAAAACTCTTTACAAGGAGCCGTCGTTTGAGTCTCCTATCTACATTTTTGATTTATTTTGCATTCTTGATATCAAGTAAGCCTGAAAATATAAACGTAAAAACAGGTCTAACAAGCCTGCATGCTGCGCCTATATATTTTTTGTATATTGAATTGTTAATAGATGTATACGTCGAATGTTGACTTTTTTACGTGTTTCTTATATTAGTTTATAAACTAGTCAGGTTGGTTGTACAGTTTGAAACCACGTGTCATGTGTATAAGCCTACTTGGGCTCAATCAGACCCCACCTTAAATATTTTTGTAACACGAATGTGACCTTATCTCAAAAACTTGCATGGTTTGTGTTACACGTATACGTGCCCAGCACAATTGCATTTTAAATTACACGCAATTCAGTTTTAAAATCACATGTCAGGCAGGCATAAAAATGCTAATTACAACATTGGTTTAATAGTTTTCTAATGAATATACATGCATTTATATAGTGTTAATTACACCATTGAAGTCTTATGTAACTTTATGGGAAAATTTTATGGTTTCTGACTATTGTTGTTTACCTTTTTTTTTTTAAAAAAACAATTGGTTTTCTGAATGAAATTTTGGGCCTTGAAAAACTGAAAATACTTTTTGCAAATATTCTATAGAAATTACGAATTAAGTTTAGACAGGTGTCTGAGAAAATTACGAATACTTAAAAGGGGCACACTCATAAATGTTTTGTTCCAAAATTGGACATATTTGATAGAGGATGTGTTAATGTAGAATACATATATATTTTGCAAGGAAAGTACACCTTTAAAAGTAAAAAAAAATTTCTTTATTTTAAAGGAAAAAATACTTGAAGAATATCACATGCACTTGACAGTGTGTATAGGGTTATTTTGTCTCTTTGATAGGCCTATTCACTATCTGATAACAGAAATGTACATTTTTCGTTTATGTAAAGAAGATATAGTTTGGATATCTTATCTCATGTTATTTAAATGAAAAGTAGATTCGCGTTAAATGCATACGAATGCCATAAAATAAGCCTAGGGTGCTTGCAAGCTAAGATAAAACTGTATAATGCGTGCATCCTACCAGGACTTATGAGTTAAAATAAGAAAAATTTGAATTTATATAAAAATAATCAAATTTGCCATTATTGTGACTGCATGTAACTTTTTTCAGGATATGAGGTAATATTGAGGCATGCGGAAATAGAAAGGCAGGGTCATAGGCCTATGGGGCACTAATTCAGGTTTTAGTGTATGTATAACGGACGAATAGGAGTAGTGGTCCACTATACCATAAGCCACTGGTATAGGAAATTTAATGGCTCTGGAAGAACGTTCGTGATTGTTGTAAAAGCCCTAAGAAAGTGTGACGAGCTGGGTAATGTTTGGTGGAAAAGCTTTTTGGCCCAAATGGAAGGTTTGCCTATGATTCGTCCATGTTGAGTATTTCACTGGAAAAGCAATCGACTTTGGCATAATTAGCCTGGTCCCATATTTCCGTGAAATACTATTATTCCGACCTCGTATAATCTTCATAGGGATATATAATTCCACCCTTCTGTTATGTATGTGTATATGTATACCCTTCCCCAATAATTACACTATCAGAACTACAGGGATTCGGTCAGGGGGGAGGGTTGAAATATGTATATAAACACGAAAATAATCAAGGCAAAATGACGTAGTTTAAGTAGTGGCCCTAATCGTAAAAGCTTGCCTTCTGGGCTGAGGGAAGTGGGGAAAGGGGAGGGGGGGGGGGTTTAGCATATTTTGTTAATATTAAATTTATTGCGAGATCTCAAAGACGAGTCATGACACTTTTATTGCTAGTAAAAGGGCCATTGAGTGGTATCGGGCTGTTGGCTGAGAGGAGGAAAAGACATTAAAGTTGGTTACGTTGTCTTACGTAACGCTAGTAAAATGTGAGGTGTAACTTTCGACCCAAAACAAAACAGTCAGAATTTGAACAGATGAGATTGTAGCCGAAAGGAACATACGTGATATCGTGATTTTTAGGTGGTATAGCGCGTGTGTGCCCTGTGCTCGTGCTCCAGTTGGAAGGCGGCCATCTTGGGAATCCAAAATGGCCGCCGAGTATTCGAATTTCAGTGTCCCTGAATTGCGTGTGTGAGTGTGTATGTGGAATAAGGCAGGGATGCTCGTTGTTGTTTTGCTGACAAAAATGTTGCAGTCTCCCTTGCAGATAAGCCTCTTTAGAAACCACCTTCTTGTGCATAAGACGTTGGCGCTGACTGCGAATAAGAAAACGCAACGTCTTAACTTATGGCAGCAAAAAACGAACCGTTCTAACCTATCCTGGGCTTTGGCGCATTGCAGTGCGAGTCTCGGAGATTGCGCTGTTGGAGGCTGGACGGAGTCAGCTGACTAAGACAGACACTCAATGGTGAGATTTGCTTTTAAAAAGAAAAAAATCTTTCCTCTTAGAGAATTTAGGAGGCGCCACTGCGAAAGGATTGAAGTTCGACTACGCCACCTGCTGACCGATTGCTGTAAGTAGGCCTCGGGGAAAAATGGACGCCATGTTTGTTTTTGGGCATATACGAGCTTAATATGTATATGCTTGGACTGGATGCATTTTTCTCAAGTTGAACTGAGGTCTTGGGGGCTGGAATATTTAGGCAGGGGTTTGGAACGTCAGGAAAAATCATCGCAAAGGACATTTAGCTATCTATAGATATATAACTTAGGAAAATGTAAAGAATTAGCCATTTATGTGTGTATGGTAAAGTTAAAAATTGCCCAATTTTTTGTCATTATTTTCTATTCCTTATAAATATTTCCTTTAATTTTTTAAGATTGTAATACGAGCGAAGTTTAAATTTTCATTAGTTATAATCGAGTTTTGAATCCGTAAAATAAATGCTAGTTATATCCGGTATTGTCAGGACAAGTTTTTATTTAGGTCAGGGATGGTCAGGGAAAACCAGTGAAGCCCACTTATGAAATTCAACATGAACCCTGATTGGGAAGAAATTTTTATTTGGGATTTAAAGGGGATGACGTTATTTAAATAGCTCGATTTTTTATTTGTATTTTTTTTTCTCAAGTATAGAAAGGGCATAGTTTTAGTGCTGGAATATCAGGGGGAATATTTTTTTCATAAATCCTAATATTATAGAACTCTTAAATAAAAATCAATATCCAGGTCATAGAGAATTAATTATCTTTATGCAAACCTGATGTTAAATTATGACAATGCTCGCTGCAATGTTGCCTTGACGTAGTTTTTGTTTTGATAAATATTCGTCTCACCTTTCCCATTTAAATTTTTTTATATATTACCAATATATTCTGTAACAAATGATGCATTTATGTAATTAGGCTTACATCCATGTAGGCCTACTGATTTTCGTAAATATTTCAATCTTAAAGGATAAACATTTTTTGTTTAATTTATGAAAATTGGTATTAAAATGGGAATATAAATTAAGTCCCAAAACGAGCTGTATATGCCATGGCATCCATTACATAGTCTCCATACTATAAAATTACATTTTTTTTAGCTCGTTTTTATACTTTAAGAAAATTACATTTTTTATATACGTCCATTTCCGTTTCTACGAAATTGAAATAATTTCATTATCATAAATTTCTAAGACATGCCATAGGCCCTATGTAGTTAAAAAAATTTTAAATTGCTTGAAGTGTTTTCACAATAAGTTATGGTATTTTAGTGTGATATAATGGAATATTATATTTATAATTCTGAAGTAATTAACTTAATGAATTCACTGGAGCAATATTGATTTTTGTACAAAAATGGCATTTTAAAATTTAACTTGACTCTTGGAATTAAACTCATGAGACAGAACCAGTTTTTGGTAAATTTTCATGTAAAATATAATTAATGTTTTGGATCAGAATATATTAGCAACGGCCATTTTAAATTCAGGTCTAGTTTTTTTAAGACGATAAGCCAGCGGATTAATTGTTACACTTAAAATATGCAGTGCATGGCTTGTGATAATATGCTAATTTTGGCATCAACATGCATTGTATTTGTAATAGATAGGCCTATATACATTGTTTCATTGTAACTATATAAATATATAGGCCTTGGCGAAATCAGCTATATATATATAGAAACAAGTTTGTAGGCCTATACAGGCTTAGTGAATTAGAGGATATAACTAAATCTATACAGAGGCCCACTTTGCAGGGTTTTAATTAATTGATATGAAATTAACTGCAAATCTACTTCAATATACATAAATTAAACATTGGATTAATGTGCATAATAACCCTTGATAATGCAATAATCATGCATGCTGTAATCAGGCGGAATATAGCATAATCCTAGGATTGGATTAATTTCTGAAATTATATATATATATATATATGCCCTATATCTGTAATGCATTATAGACAACTTATTGAAGCTTTGCACAAAATTATTTTAAATTTATAATTCATCCTGTTCTTGTGGATTTAAAGGATATAATTATATGCCATTTTTAAATAGGTAATTTGTATATACATGCATTATCCTGTAATTTTGTATATATTTTCATTGAAAAACTAGGTTATAGATTTAAGGGTTAAAAGTATATTTCAAATTTCATTAAATGTGTTATTTTCTCCATGTATTTACTATTATAGATGTGTATATATATATTTGAAAAATTATATGTTTTTCTTTTAAACCACGATGCAGTGGTTGTATTCTGCCCATGTAACATATAGTTATTGCCAATGGTGTTTCATTGTATATAAAAATTATTTTGATGAAGTATATTTTGGAGCATGCAGTGTAATATGAATAAGCCCTTATCAGAAAATATATATAATAATTCAAGCAGCCTTAATTTACAAAAATATATTTTTGTAATGTATCAAGTTAAGCAATGTATTTCTAGCACTTTGACATGTAATTATAATCTCGTTAAAGAGATCAGCTTACAGAATATTTTCTCAAATTATTAAAGTGCAGAAAAAAAATTGCATGAAAAATAATTGTGATCTTACCTCATAAACTGAATTTGATTTTAGGACTCGTCAAGTATCCAATAGCTTTCGATAGAGATAAATATACGTCCTTGTTCCCGTTACTTAATTTTACGTGGTTATACGTCATGTCATGTTTAACCCTTGCATCTTACACATCATTAACACAACATTTGGCAGTCCCAAAAAGGTGACCCCCCCAAATATTCACCCACTTCCAATGCATATATATATAACATATGGGATCAAAATAATGAGCTGTTCTCCAGCACATCTTGATATTTTCAGGAAAAAAGACTGCAAAATGAGTGCTATAAGAAAAGAAAAATAAAACTAAGTCAAATTTTAGACGGATCATGTTGCAAGAATATAGGATATTGCTTGGTGGGGGCGGGATGGTCAAAAACTGGGGCAGTAGCGCCAACTGGACTTGTGTAATTATATATCCTTGCTGAAAAAAATGCTCAGAAAATGTTATACAATTGCCTTAAAGTAAGCAAGCTATAAGATATACAAAGGAAACGTCTTTAAGATGGATTGAAGGAGTTGTTGGCAAGTTCAATATAACAACAACTGGAGCAATTTAGAGCGGGTTATAAAAGGGTTGTTAAACAACCCTGCTGAATTCCTCAACTTTAGGTGCAATATAACAACAGGCAGCATAGGACAATATAGTACTATACAATATTATCGTATTTTTAAAAAAAAAGCACAAAAAACTGGTATTGCAACTGATAAATTACCGGATATTGAGGGTTTTTTTCTAGCAAATCACCTGAAAAAACAACTCAAAAATCGGACAGGTTGAGGGATTGTATACAATGCATGCCCAATGCTTGCATGTTTAAAGTTGAGTTTCAGCATCGATTTTTTGACGTTAAAAATACTATATCCGTTATAGATTGCATTATATGAGAATATGCATTTTGTGAATACGTAAGCATAAATGTGTTTTTTTATTTATTGATTACATGGTTATATTATGTTTGGTGGATTTTTTGATGTCTTTGAAAGAAAGCCTGCATGCTTGAAGGCTTATAATATACCAGTAATAAATGTTGTTTTTTGTGCATTAGCCCATCAGGTACCGGTATATTATAGTTTTCGGCAACTTTTGTAAGAGCTTTATTTTGTAAATTTAAAGGAAATCTTTTTTACGTGACTATATATATTATAGGCCTCTATATGTCTAGACATTATCCTGAGAAATTACATGTATTCCAGAAAAAGCGAATTGGCAATTATGTAGTTATAGTAATTAGATTTTATAATTTTATAACTATGCCTTTGCCTGCAGGTTGTTTAATTTGACTATTGATTTTTTACTTTTTTAAATACTATCAATGTGTTCATATCCACTATATGTTAAGTGCAGATGTTATAGATATTCTCACGTTAATAATTATATATAACAATTTATATATGGACATACTTTGCAATCACAATAGTCCTCTATTAAACCTTAGCATTTATTCAAGTATTTAAATTTTTAAAAAATAAAATTTAAAAAAAAATATGATTTCATTGATTGCATGCAAGAGACATTCTACATCGCCAAGGGATTTTCTGAATATTATAACTATTTTTCAACCATTTGTTGTAATGCTTATTTATAGGGCCTTATAATGTGGTTCTCTTAGCGATTTTTTTAAATCATTAAACCTATAATTTCTAGGTCTTTTGTTTAATATAATGTTTCATTTAAAAGTTGAAATATTATAAATTGGTGAGAATTTAGTTTCAAACAGCAATTCAGATATATAATTTCAATATATTTTGTTAGTATCAGTATAAGCCGTGTACCATGCATGCATGCCTGTATGTACACTGGTATTCTATACCTGTAAAACTCATCAGAAAAATGCAAGTAAATTTGCACGCATGCATGGGTTTTATCATGAAACCGGTTTACATGCAGAAGTGATTAACAATTTTGTTAGTATTTATTAAATATCATTATAGAATATATATATAAAATAAGTTCAACAGAAATTTCTAGTGTTGATCTTAATACACAAATAAGAAATTTTTGCTATACCAATAACTGAATGGACCATGCATGCTAACTGCACCAGTCCAGTGCACCCACATGTAATTTGGTCTTATATATGTATACAAAGTCGTTTGAACAATCATGTTCAATTATTATATTTGCTTTTTAATTTGTGCTTGTGTAGATTGTACTTAATTCATATAGAAAAATAACTTTGAGACAAAAACCTTAACTTAGTTTTAGTGAACGTATTAAGTTTTATCATGGCAGACTCAACATAATAAACATGATTTGTAAATACAGTTTAAATGTTATAGGAGAAGTATACATTCTTGCAGAAGCTTAAGTGGGATGAATCCTTTCGATAAGAAAAAGGATAAAAAGTGGGGCTAGGTCATCAACTAAGTGATAACGTCATCCACCCCGCCTGGCAATGCCATTGTTTATTCTAAATGACCCCATTCAAACTATATGGATTATTCAATAGCGTATATATACACACACACGTTGTTTTATAGAGTTTAAAATTGCTATCATTTGGTTTTTTTTGCCGAATTCCTATACGTCTGACTTATATATCGTCTGCCGAAAGAAAACCACCAAAATTATGGCCGACTAATAAAATCACAGACTATATAGTATATATATATAGTTTCGTCATGACGTCACTTAAAAAATATCGTAAGGGATATATATGTGTCTATAATCAGTAGCATGAGCTTTATAAGAACTCTGGGGGCGTTTTCCAAGTATCTTCACGTATTTAAAACTGCCTCGGATTCCTGAAAACAATGTTGTGCAATCTTGATTGGTCACCTGTTGACTCTTGTTTATATAAGCTTGGTTATTAATTAACTTTTTCCCCCTTTTAAACTCTAATCATTTTGAAAATTGAAAACTTCAGGTTCAGTAAACGTGTATGCTTATACCGGTGCCAAATTCTCATCACATTAGTCGCAATATGGCCGCCACTGTATAGGAAATGTCAGCGCCGAAGTCTGCATCACTTTTTGCAGGTGTGTGCACGTGTTTCTCTAATGCACGTTCTGTAATTCTAATACTTTGGCACGTGATTGTGTTAATTTTAAGACTTGTGTAGGCCTCAAGTATATAGAAATTGGAAATGGGTGATGTTTTCTGGCCTTTTTGGCATTTTGCCATATTGTTTCAGGTTGTGTGTGCTATTGATATAGCACATGAGGCAAGGTAATCTAACTTGTATACTCGTTTTATATGTATTTTTGTCCTATAGTTGTTTTATCTGCGTTAAGAAAGAATGTGTAAATTTTTTCAATTTACATGCATGCCTGCAGTTAAATGTAGTATATTTTTCCTGCAAATTACAATTGCAAATTATCTTGATGGTGCTGCAAGGCCAAATGGTTTACAGTGTTTGGTTTTGTCAAACTTTAGCTAATGTCAAGGTATTGAAGTGAAACTTGTCACTGCAAGTGTGGTAATGTTGTCAATATATATAGGTATAGAACTCGCGCTTGCGCAGTGAGCACAAATTCCATTAGGCTTGTTCATTTGGCCTGTTTTGCTGCTTTGCATGCAAAGCATTAAAAAAAAGCACATTGAATTGAGCCAGTTTGAGCACGAGGCAGGCTTTTCCAAAATGCTGTAGAACTTGCTCAACGTTGCATATGCATGCCTCGGGCTCAACTAGCTCCAAAACAGGCGAAACGAACAAACATATATGGAATTTTGTGTTTGCAATTTATGCATAATTTTCACATTCACAGAAATCTGGGTTGACTTCTGTTAAGACATTGCATGATGGGTAAAACAATGTAAAATCTTAACAGCTAGGCTTGTTTTAACTATATAAACATTGTAAACTGTCTTCATGCTTTCATCATGTCTATTTTTCTTAAAGAGCATTCTCCTTTTATGAAGTTTCTGTTCCAAAATGGGCTCAATGCACGTGACAGTTGCATTAGGTTTGCTGAAATATGCACGTGCATTGAGCCCCAATTTGAAAAAAAAAATATGAGTAAAATCCGTCTCACCTATATAGACAAACACTTAAATCCAAAATTTTAAATTCTTAAAGGAATCCTTTGTGATGTGTTTTAATAACTATACTGCTGAAGGCAAATTTATAATGCTGTAAATATTTGTTGGCTCAAGTACTTTTTGATTGTAGTTTTGATTGATATTTCTGAGTTATATTATGTCATGTTAATTATTTTTTAAAATTACATGAGACCAAGTAGGCCTATCACCTGTTGAATAGCATGTTTCATAACTATATATAAAGAACACACTGATAATATTC
>JAQIXP010000873.1:0-21708 GCA_034700285.1 Proteroiulus fuscus
TAAAAGCTGGTCAGTGAGTTTGAACTAATTATTGTCTCTTCCTTGGCTTTAGATTCATCGTACAGAGTACTCTCATACGCTTTAGCCGCTTTTTTAAAAGCATCTCTATCTGCAATTAGTTTAGTTGCCTTATACACTTTCCATGTGTTCTTTTTAATTCTAAGTGCCCTAGACGCTAACTTTGATAATCTAAATTTTGTAACGTTTGTGTTCCGCTTAGGAACAAACCGCTCAATCATATCATTTAATGTGGCCCGAAACATCAACCACATATGATCAACGGAAGTACAATGTTTAAATTTCTCATCCCAATTAATTGTGGATAAAAAGTTTTTAGTACCCTCAATAACTAATTTCATAACATTTTGACTTGGGCTTTCACAATATGATATGCCATCTATAATCAATGAAAAAGCAATCGGAATGTGTGGTGGATCATCAGAAAAGGACAAAGGACACAATGTATAAATATTAGTAATCAGGTTTGGGGAATCCGAGAACAAGAGATCCAAGTAATTATCCCCTCTAGTTGGAAAATCAACCATTTGCAGGAAGCCATTACTAGACATAAAGTGAATGAAAGCTTCGTCTCTAGCTGTGGGAATCTTTAGGGGTGCTTGATAGAGGCTGGCCTTGTTGAAATCTCCAACAATCACACATGTATAATTCACTGTGATTATAGATGCAAGAGCATGATTCAGACTTTCACTGGCAATATCACATTTTGCATCACACGGAGGATGGTAAACCCCTATTTGACCCCTAACTGAACCCCTAACTGAACTGGGCCTTGGTTCAATTAAATTAAAATAAGTAAACTGGGCTTAGGTTCAATTAAATTAAATTAAGTAATTTGGGTACCAACTTTCTATAACTTTCTGTTTGAAGTCTTGATCGACATTGGCAAGAATGGATTAACAAGCAAAGCAATGTTACAAATAGTTTAGTACCTAAATAAAATTCCAATAGAAAACAATACAGTATCACTACATATATTGTCCTGCATCATTTCTATTGAATTTTTTTAAAAAATATGGAGAACTATGGGGAAATATGGGGAGCTAGCTGGTATTGGACAAATTATTCTGAATGCTAAAACAGGCAGGTGGGGGTGGGATAATCCAAATAGGTGAGGGAGAGTTAAATAATGTTGTACACTTTGTAGGCAGTGCTAGACATTTCTTATAATAATTCGGGACAAGCATAAGCAAAACGTTTTCACAAACAAAAAATGTTGCTCTATTTCGTCCATAGCCTTAGAGTTAAAGGCTCTGGACATACTACTGTATAAAGACGATGATCAAGGATGTATGATACATTTATTAAAGCATGACATTTTGTCTTTGCAATTCAGCAAGGTTTCAATAGCTTATAAAAGTGCAAAGTTATATAACGTTAAACTGAATTTAAGGCTAAAGGACATGCCTCTGAAACTTAAAACAGATGGTTCAAAGTTCTCTATTCATTTCGTTTTCGCAAGGTGCACCCGGTAGAATAAGATCGAATTTAATTTCAAGTACGGTACCGTACTGACCTTGTGGTAAAGGCAAATGACGTCGTACGCCTCCTAATTGCAAATGGATCATCTTGTCTTGATAGTTAACTATTGAACACTTGATATCCAAATTTGGTGTTAATTTAATTCTAAATTAATTAAAAGATTGAGATATTTAGCATCAAAAGCTAGCGCCCATTACAGATAAGTGGTCGGAACACTTGCAGGATAACCGTTCTCGATTTCGTCAATTGTATGGAACGCTGCTATGCTTATGCTAACTGGGCATCATAGACAGGTGGACTCGTCAGTATTTCTTTAAATTAAGATTTGTAATAAAAGAATTGCTGTGCGACGAGAATACTAATAATGATATTAGACGCATGGAGTTTGAAAGTGAATTCCATTGACCTAAATGAATTAGCAGGGAGTTTATACCTGCATTGAAAATCTCTGATTAAAACTCCCCTCATTGACATTGTCATAGAGTGACCTCCAACGACCAAACTAGACGATGTTATCACTTTTTTTGTGGTGATACTCCCCTCATTCATTATTAAAGAATTATATAAATATAGTCAAACATGTTATATAGCTTTTTTTGCTCTAATAATCATAATGTCTTTAGGCAAAAATTAATAAATTTATTAGGAAATAGACAAAATTAATGCAGTTTATTTAGATATTTCATGCATACAATTTACTGAATGATGGACAGGACATGATTGATATTGCTAAAGGTTGATAATATGCACTCAAAAATGACGTTCATGATATATCTAAAAAAACTGCAGAAAAACAATTTTCTAGCAACAAATAGCTTAGCTTGTTTATCTTCGTATTATAATTCATCTCGAACAATATGTCCCATCACAAAGGCATGCAGTGCGGAAAGATCTCTAGATCCCTTATATTCATCCTCCTTTTTGCCATTTTTGTAAATCTGAAGTGTCGGATAGCCTTCCACCTGCAAGATCAATAAATATTTTTCAGAGAAATTTTGCATTTTTCAGCATTCAAAAATTCCCCAAATATTAGAAGCATTTTTGAAAGAAGGGATTCAACATTCATATACTTAAATTTAGTAATTCCAACAATATTTTACAGCTTTCAAGTTAATTTTCAAAAACTATTGCAGCAATATTAATAATAATAAACCTGCACCATAGGTGCACAGCATGATAGAAGAATGGTTGTTATTATTTTGAATTTCAACTAGTCAATTTAGTAACAATCATCATATCAATGGGGCAAATAGGGGCATAGGGTTTTGTATGTAGGCTTAGCTTAGCCCGGATCATCGCCGTCACACATTTCTCAATGTCTCTAGGAAGGCCTCCAAGGTGCTCATGTTAGTAGGTAAGGAAAAGAAGGGGAAAACAGCTTATTCAGGTATGTAGTTTTATAAGGTTATCTGTTCTTATTGTCGGCAACTTGTATACAGCTGTTAAGTCCTAAGTATTTTACCCAAGTTTTTTATTTAAATTTTTATTTATTTTTTTTTTTTTTATATATCTTTGTTTTAACTATAGGCTTGTAAGTTCAGACTCCTGTCAAGTATGCAGTATGCAGGCAACCAACACGCATGAAATGGCATCCACTAAAAGCAATGGATATTTATATTATTATAGGGCCACAGGTCCCAGATATTTTTATTTTTGCTTCAGATATTTGTTAGTAAGAGAAATACCTAGCACGACCAAAAATTTTTTTTGGTCTATTCAGGTGATTAGCTACTATTAGCCAGCACGATCTTCGCCCACCGATTTATAGGCCGGGCAGATCTTGTTTATTTTGGCTAACCCTGCACGATCTTTGCTACCGTCTATAGGTTAAGCAGATCTTACACAGACATAATTGTTAGAATTCCTCCTTGCAGCAATATTAGTGCTAGCAGTTAACAGATCTTAAGTAAAATTTCTTGAAAAGGACTATAAATGTGTAACTAAATAATATTAAAATTACATGACTATCAGAACCAATTTGTGCTAACCCTGCATAGAATACAAAATAAATTTGAAAAAAGCTAACAACTCACTTGATTTTCTTTGCACAGCTGTTTATTGTTTTCAATGGTGCAATCTACCTTTGCAATTTTCACACCAGCCACACCGATGAATTTTTTGCCCAGCTCGTCCCATGTCGGTGCTAACCTCTTACAGTGTCCACACCTGTTGCGTGCAATTGCAAAAAAAAAGTAAAACTCAGGTTAAGATTTTTCAAAAAATTTCAAAAAAAAGTTTATAAAACAGAACATACCATGGAGCAAAAAATTTAACAAACGTCGTACCAGTACTAACGGTATTTTCAAAATTATCGGCAGTTAATTGAAAGACGGGCGACTACAATGAGATAAAAAATGTATGGCATTAAGTTGGAAGCATTTCTATTATGTTTAATTAGTTTAATTATGTTTAACAAGCACTTCGCTCTATAATAGAACTCAATTGAATTATTTAATGTGTAATCATGCAGCATTAACAGACCTCATCGATGGTTGGAATCTTTCCATCTTCGCTCTGAATGCCACCTTCATGATCTTGAGCCTGGCCTTTCATTTTCACAACGTAAGCTTTAAGGGCTTCATGCGTTCGACTGCCCTGATATTTTTCTACCTGATAAGGCATAAAATGTGAATGCAATTGAACTGTAACCTATAAGATCAGGCAATCTCTCAAGTTACCTTCTTTCCATCTTGGATCCAAATTAAGGTAGGATAACCTTTG
Source organism: Proteroiulus fuscus (assembly GCA_034700285.1). Lineage (NCBI taxonomy): Eukaryota > Metazoa > Arthropoda > Diplopoda > Julida > Blaniulidae > Proteroiulus > Proteroiulus fuscus. Next base: position 4,222 of record JAQIXP010000873.1, read on the forward strand.
ACTTCAAATTCCTGGCAAACTGTTCGGTGAGCAGTGCAATCAACCTATCCAGTAACAACATTTTAAATTCAGTTATGCTAGCTTGCACTTTCTTTCATCATTTGTATTCATTCCAATGAAATTTTACTTTCTTTTGAAAGCATAATTTAAAATACACTTAAAACTTGCTGCTGGCATATTATTAGGTCAAATTTACTAGAAGGCTATTACTGCATACCTTAGCAATACCAATTGAACCATCGTATTGTAAACTGTCTGCTAGTGATTGCCAGATCGGAGCCAAATGCTGGCAATGTCCACACCTAAAGTAGTTGCACGGATTGCACATAATTAATTGGGGAACATCAGTTCGCGTATTAAAAGTATAAATTTGATGTAAAAGCAAGATGTACCATGGTGCATAAAATTTCACAAAGTGGTATCCATATTCAACAAACTTGTGAAACGTTTCATCAGTTAATTCAACTAAACCATTTACGGGGGATGGAACTTTGACTTCTTCCGATTTCTCCTAGGAGGATTAACATACTAATAAATGTCTAAACAGTATATTAAATTTTATTTATGATTCCAAAAATTAGAATGATACTTAAACTTACTACAGAATTGACGCCTTCTAGCTGCTCCGTTATGAACTTTTCCAGCGATTCCATGTCACGATTTCCCCTATACCGTACAGGCGTAGCATCTCCGGGCATGTAAAATTTTAAGCTGCAATAAACAATTAATTAAAAACAATTATTAAGAGTTTCAGAAAATTGAACACAACTGAATTGTCTATTAGGAAAGGTTAGGCCTATGCCTCCAGGATAAACTGTCTCCTTTAATTTCACAAGCAAAAAAATAAACAATTTCAAAAATTTCAATTTATTGTGACATTATATGAAACATATATTTCGATTTCACTTCCTCTTTTTCATGTATTGTCAAACTTTTTTTTATGCAAGACTTTATTTTATTGAAATGTACTGGATTTCATTCAATTTCGATTCATATTCATAACATTTTATAAAAGCTTTATTTCACTTCCCAAATTTAGGCTGAATCCAAATAATACAAAATTGTGCATATTGAAGAGACAAACATTAATACTTAATAAAACTGATACTCACGTTGGATACCCATTAACATCCTGACTAGAGCACACAGACGTTTCTGTAGTGCAATCGACCTACAATCAAATAGCAATATAATTGTAGTATAGGATGGTATAGACCACACGCACATTTCAGGAAAATAGTTGTTGTTACCTTTGCAATAACAACTTTATTGCTGCCAGTTTCTTTGTTGTGTTTTTCTGCCAGATCTTCCCATGTTGGGGCAAGTCGTTTGCAATGCCCACACCTAGTAAATAAATAAATATAGATGAAAGACGAATCTTAACGAAAGTTTCATGAAAATATATGACTAAAATGGGGCGCTTTTTCATTTTTATAGATATGCCAAGCACAATGTAAAAAAAAAAAAAAAAAAAATTAAGTTTAATGCTCTTAAATTTAATAGGCTATTAATAAAAAGCAGTTAAGTCAATATTATTTGTATGCACATAGCTCAAAAAGTATGCTGCTTGAAGTAAGTGGCAACAATATTAACCAAATAAGCATAAAAACCTTTAGAGGTCTAACATATGCACAGTAAGAACCCCAATACCCTGTATCTCTGAAAGCAGGATATAGTTGTCAACATTTGTATACACATGGTAACATGGTAGCATAAAATTGTAGTCCTAAATACTGAAGCATATTTTGCATAGTAAATTAAATTGCCTTTATTTAAGTAATACAATTTATCGTAGCAATCGGCACTGTAGTTTCTTGACTCAAACAGTAACATTTAGGACCATGATAAATGACAATAGCATGACCATATTAATAAATGTGCACAAATTTATTATCCAGAAAATGCATTTCTGCACCTCATGTCAGTCATGCCATCGTCTACTTAAAATTAGGAAGAAAACCTGTTGCAGGACCTAAAGATCTGTACATGTACACTAAGGCTATGACTAGACGATTGCTCTGACCCAGCTATGTCCAGTTGTTTGTACCATATACCAATTCGTTATACCTAATCAAACAATATATAGATCAAAATAATTAATAATAACCTCGGTAGGTCATTTTTATCGCTGCATAGCTTGTTATTGATATTTTTGCACTTCCTGGCTATTGTTATAGATCTCATTGCAGAACAGTGATCCATAGCAGCACCTTAATTATAGTGAATAATTATATAATACCAGTCACAAGCAAGGTTTAGCTTGCTAGCATTACATACTGTATACATACATTACTGAATAAAAAAACATTCAAATTGCACACATATCACCATGCAAACAAGAAATCAAATATTTTCATTGCTTTTCATGCATTCCCATATGACCTAGAATTTTCCCAGAGCAATAAAATTGAAGTCAGTATGTAATTTTCCCTGTTTGCCAAAAACAGAGAAAATTCATAGAAATCAAAGAGATTTTTTTTGTCACAGTTTCACGTTTATTTCATTTTCCTAATGGCTTGCTGCATTAGATTACTTTTCCTAGAACTCTATGAGAAATTCGTGACACAGCTAATCCACGTATGCATTACAATAATAAACTTTAGGCCCATAAATTAAACTAATCAGGAAAACAGCCATATTGTCAACTAGACTTTTATCTTTTGTAAATGTATGATAGGCCTATGTAACCCACACGTAGATTTCTCATCACTTCATATGATCTAAACGTTTTGAATCAAAAAGTTTTGCAGATACAATATTCTAATAAGCATTTTCCAATAGAGTTTATATACCTATTTATTATATAAGCTAATAACTAAACTTGAATGCAAAGCTACTTTTGACTGGTGCAATTAGCTGGTAGTCAACATTTTCTAATGTGGAAAAATAACGACTAAGGACGAAGAGACAGCTGTTCAACCAGAAATAATAATTATTGCCAAATATGTATTGAGCATGCTTAGTAGTTGTATGTAAGCTTATCTATACATATGGTAACGGCACCATAATGCCTAGAATTTGAGTCATTCATCGGTTGAGTTATGGAGTAAATCAAGAATTCTGTGATGATATGCAACGAGATTCACTGTGCAGTCTAGATAAAATACACCTTGCTTCCATTGAAATTATTGAACATTTTATTTAATAAAACTAGGGACACTTATTTATTAATAATTCACCCATACATATAGACATATAGACCTACTATCAGCTATTAAATACGATATTTTCACTATAATTGTTTGATGTATTGAGAGATTGTGGGGCGGTGGCGGTATGGTCGAGATGCAACATTTTCTAAAACTGGGAATGTAATTTAAATTTAGTCTCAGATATCTTTAAGCCAAATACTAACGTACGTAGAGGAAGGCATGTTCACTCCAATCCTCTAAAGGAAATTAGTGCTAGAACAGATACTTATTATTGGTCCCTTTTCCTGCATTCTATAAGATAATGGAATAATCTTCATAAAAATAGTTCAAAATTATTAGGAATTCAATTTAACAATAATGTTTAAGTTACTATATACTGACGTGGGAGTCTCCATCTGATAGTGTAATAACCCCCTACCAATTGACATCATGATATATGGTGATCAAAGAACTGAATCATAATCTAGTCTTTAATTAAGCCCTGCTATCAGTTCAAATAATCAAGAAATTAAAGCTTCATAAGGGATACTACTGAACAACTTATATGGCTTTCTATAAGCCACATGTGGCTTAGACAGCATGCATATTTCATGCTTACCCAAGGAAAATAACCCACTAATTTACTATGATATTCATTTTATCAATTATGGGTTGTCTTCGAGCTGTTTTGGAAAAATGCAACATCACAACACAAATGAAATAATGATTGACATTTATATGGAACCCAAACCTCTAAAAGCTAAGCCGGACATTCTGACCAAAATGCTCGTTAGTCGTCAGTAAAGAAAACTCTTAACATTAAATAAAATACCGTTATAACCTAAATATCAGGAATTCATACCCGGTATTTTAAAGGAAAGGGGCGTTTTTGCATTACGAAGTGAAAACACCTGCACATTCAAAAATATTAAAACCGTATTTACCATGGTGCAAAAAACATTACGAAATGTGGGCTGCTTCCTATGTTTTCCTCAAATGTTGATACATCATATCGAATACTTGCTGATCCTTCGTGACTACAGCAATTTGATATAAAATTTAAAATAAAATAAAATACCAGAAAAAGTAAATGCTTTAAAGAAATCATTTTGCGCTCCGCCCGTACGACAACTCCGCCGGCAGCAAAATACACCACGCGGCTAGAAGTGAAGCCAGATTATAACATACGGACGCAGCCATATTGGAGCACTTGTAACATTCATGCTACCATCCATTCATCATACATGTATTATGATTACGCTTTGCAATTTAAAAAGATATCACGTTTTTAATTATAAATATTGTTGATTGCATATTTTTTGATAACGTTTTAGTTGTTTACCCAATTTTATAGCAAAATAATGCGAAAAACTATCTTTTAAAATATTGTTTGCTTTGACGCCCTAGAGCTGCATACTGAATGCAGGGCACGTGTGCAGGCATATTCCTAAAATATGCCTAGTTCTAAAAATCAAGTCTGAAAAAAAATGTTTACGAATTATATTTTGAAAACAATATATATACATATAAATTATATATTTTAAATATTGTGTGTGATTAAATGACATTATTATATATAGCTACAGAACAAAAAATTTAACATAAATCTAATGATGTCACGTGTAAACAATAGTGATTAAAAATAATATGGGTTAAAACTGTTAATTTTTTTAAAAATTATCAACCTAATCAAACTTTTATGCAATATTTACTTTATTTACCTACTTTATGAACTAGTTTGGCATTAAATATGTTTTAATGAAAAAAACTAAAGATAATCACACTGTGTGCACGCAGGTATATTATTCAGAGCTGAAATTTAAGATTTAAAAACCTTATTATTCTCACAACAATTTGCGGCACGTATAAATCAATGCATGAAAAGCTATAGTATCCTCAAAACCTGATTAAAACACCTTGACTTGAATTTTTGTGTATACTCATATATAAAATAAACGTAGAAAATTACCTATACAAATTTTCATAAAGTTGTTTTCAAATACCAGTCAGTATGAAACCTTGCTTGTATAATGCCACATTTTCAAATTAACTTACATGTAAATTTTAAAACTTAATAATTCTTGCATAGATAGTTCCTTTATTTTCAGTCATGATCCATATGTGGCATGCATGCAGGGTCGTGACTCTACATAATAATTCTAAAACTGCACATTTTAGTTGAGTGGTAGGAAAAGAACACATCCTTGAAGTTTGACTAGCTAACAACTAACATCCTTCAACTTCTAGGGTATACTGGTCAAGCCCTTTAACCTTAGATCAATTATAGTCCCTCTCCAAAAAAATAAAATCACTAAATAAATAAATAAAAAATAAAATCATTAATTTTATTTTGTTACTCTATACTTTCCTCTAAATTTAAACCAGGGCCCTATTTCATCAAGACTCCAGAATCGAAAATCCTCAATCTCAAGCCAGAATCCTAGAAATTTGGTTCCATCGTATACAATCCCTAATCCAAAATCCAGAATCTTTCATTGGAGAAGATATATGATTTTAAGGATTGGGAATGCTCCAAGGAGCCATTTTTGTTGGTCTATTTTGGATTCTGGATTGAGATTCAGGATTTTAGATTCTGTAAGGCCCTGTTTCTATATAGTATTGAAATATTAACTGCATCTATATACGTTTAAAACAAAAAGTGCATGCATAGGCCTATAATAATAAATAACTGAAATTTATTATTATGCATAATTTAGTAAAGCTACATTTTGTTAAAAATTATTATTACGGTTATGTGCAACTAGATCTTAATTAATTGAACATTAGCATTTTCCATTTTGTCAAATTTAAAAAATAACTGGTTAGCTTTTTTCACATTAAATATATATATTGAACTTGTAATTTGTATGAAAAGCACTATATAGCTGTACTTTACATTAACACTGATAGTATAGACTTATTGAACAATCACAAACAATTATTATTGACTTGTATACACATAATTAAGCTTTGATTGTTTTTCAGAGGAGTTACTCAAAAGTACAAAAAGAGTAGGCCTAAATACCAAAAAATGTGAAGATCTTGTCCTTTTCTTCTTATAGATTTAACCATCTTTCTTAAAACTATATATATAGCCATGCACCAATTTTCAGAACTATCCAACTTATAGACCTTAATTATGTTGCGTCCAGTTGTCAAAGGATGAGAATGCATATATAATGGTGTTAGTGATGCATGGTGTTACTGGCGATTAGTTATGTTTTGGCACTGACAGGCTGACAGCACCCCTATTTTGGCGGGTAATATATATAAGGTTTTTCTGAAATTTTAATATTGAAGCATAATTATAAGATGGCAATTAAGGCTCACTTCCACTCCAAGTGGGGCGATAAACAAACATTTCATTGCTTCTAGCTAAGAACTACATTATTTTTGAGAGAAATAACACATTTATTAGATAAATTCAAAACAAAATGGCCTCCAAAAATATTTATATACACGTGTATTTGGAATTTCCCACTTTTTTTTCTTGCTTGCATCGTCAGTCGTCACTTTTAGTATTACAGCTAGCCAGAGGTTATTTTTATCGAACAAACGTCAAATTCGACGAATCCACGTACATTATTACACTGACCATTAGCTTCGTCTCTTGGCAAACTATATATTAATTAACGATAAATGTAGCCCTATATTTCTTTGCAAAAAAAATGCATTTATGTAAGTGCCATTACGTGTTCCCAATATATAAGATTGACAAGTGTTATGTAAAGTGAGAATTTTTTCTTCATTGATATACAAATGACGTGAATTGGACTACCAAGGCTATAGCCATTAACTTACTGACAAACCAGTGATATATATAAAATCAAGTTTGAAAAAACTCTATTGAGTCAATTCTTCATGTAAATACAAAAAAGGTTTATTCAAATTAGGAGTATCGATGACAGTATAAATAAAAATACACGTATATTTATGCCATATGCATATATCCTAAATAAAATTAGGCTAAAAAAGAATAGGAATTTACGTTGTACTACTATATATCCTTTCTTTTTTCTATAACCTTTCATTGGTGACATGCTTTACCGAAACTAAATTACAATTTGTTATTAAATTCTCATGTTGTAAATTTGCATGTTTGAATTGTCTACAAATTAGTATAAATTAATTGGTTGTCTTAACTATATTGTCTAGATGAAAAGGGGTTGCAGTTGAGTAATGGAGGATGCTTGCATGAAACACTGCATGGAGGCATATATGTGTTTAAATATGAAAGGCAATACTGCATGCACGTTCACAACATAACATATATGTATGTATATATATATAAATTCTTTAGCATGTAAATGGAATACTTGACTTGAACCATCGTGTTATTTGGAACAAGGTTCAGTTAATGGTTTCACCTTTGAAATTGTTAGAAAGCCAAGATCAAACACTAAACTTTATGGATATCTTCATTGTAGTGATTATTTGCTTATCTTAAAAGACAATAGAAAAATAATAACATCAGTAAACATACAATTGTAACATAAAACATTAAATTGTATAATAAATTATAAAAATGCTGTATTCATCATTTGTATCAAATTTATCAAATTTCAATTATCAATCTTCAAAAATTAAATATCAAATTATCAAAAATAATCAAATCAAATTTACCCATATACCGTATACAGTGACATGTTTCCTGGCAACCAGAATTAGCTTAGCAAAACATTCTATTAGGAGCTTTTAACATCTCTAATTAGAACGTTTTAAATACCAAACAAGATCTTTACCAACATGACTTTAGTAAAATATTTTCTAACTGTAGGTTTGCACTATATACTTTAACTATTTTAAATTCAATTAAATTCAACTCAGTACCCTACGATCAGCATATAATTATGTCATTTGGTAAGGGGAGGGGGGGTTATCCCACATTCAGGAGGATACTCCAACGTCATAAAGTGGTGACTTAAACATCATCGTTAAATTGAATTTCTAACAATTTCTGACTATCCTTAGCAAAATTATTCCATTGTCTCATATGTAACACATTACATTTAAAATAGTTAAATTATGTGTTTTCCCTTATAACCTTGATCTGCACATACGCTCGTACAAAATGATTTCTTAGAAATATGTTGGTGAACTAAAAAACAATTAACAATTCTCATAAAACTTTGCAAACATATTTAATGCAGAAAGATTTCTGGTACTTTGATGCCTTATTTCTGCAACTTCCTTTTGTTAAATGTAAATAAATATTTTTTTTAGCAGAAACCTATGTATACTATATTTGTCTATTTAATTTGGCAAAAGATTTTCTAATATATAGATGTCCATTCCAAAATATTACGTGAATTTTTTCAACTTTAATTTTGCAAGACATTTTACATCATGCAGATAAAACTGGTATATGTATTACGCTACCAACTCAATTGGACGTTTAAAAATCGCAAACTAGGTTAGTTACCTATATTTCTATTTAGTGTGGCTGCCACAATTCGAATTATATTTCTTTGAAATCTCTATCAAGGTTGTCACCAAAGTAAAATTAACATTATTTTAGCATATATTTCTAATAACTAATTTGGACATTTTGAAAAAAACCGAGTAGCCGTTTTAATGCCAGCACTGCTGCATGGTGATTGCCAGTAGTGGGATATTTACGCCGTTCTTTTGCTCGGTTTTTGAAATTCCTAACCAGGTTTTTTTTTTGACAATTTTAATTTGAAATGACTACAAATTCTTAATTAAACTTAATAAATCAATTTTATCATCCTGTATTCTTACACAATTTTCCTAATACAACTGAAATGGTAATGTTTCATTAATCATGAAAAATAAAATTATTGAACTAATCATAAATTTTTGTTAATTTGAAAGCACGTAACTTAATTGAAACTTGAAGATTTAGTATAGGCCTATAACCTCAGTTAACATGTAAGAAAGATGCAAATATTTTAATTAAACAAACTAAATATTGTAGTAAAGTATAGAGTACAGTCACTTGCTTATCAAATACTAAATTCAGACCTTTAAAAAAAATTACAAAGTAGGTGATGACAAGCATTATTTTATAAGCTTAGTATATTTTTCATTGATATACAAACCTTGGATCTATACAATGTTTAGGGTAAGATCCATATTTAGTTGCTAATATCGTTTGCTTAATTCCTATAGTGTGAAACAGGATAAGTTTTTTTAAGTGAAACAAAAGTTTTCTATTTATTAAATTATAAAATTTCAGGCGTAGAGCAGCATTATAAATTCAGTTAAAACTAGTATAAACTTCACTATACTGCAGTTATTGATACTGCTTCAAGGTTTTAGTTAAGTGATTGTGATAAATATCTCTGACTCGTATTTCAGAGGAATTTAGATGAATATCAGTAAATTCAAAATCGCCCGAACGAGTGTTGTTTACAAATAATATAGGCCTAAACAACTTAAAAAAATACAAGCTTGGAAATTTCCAACGAAAAACAATATTAATACGCTCGTAGTTATGACAGCTAGAAGATGTAAATTTGCGACGTAAACAACACAAATTATATTTTTTTCTTTAAAAAATAGTCCTTCACTTTAAAGTGTTAAAATCTTTAGACATTTGCTCAGCTAAATCACCCTAAATGGTAGGAATACATAATGTGAATGTATTATAGAAAAGCACAGTAATTTGCATTGTAGCTGATCGAACATATTTTATGACATAATTATACCAGATTACCATTTAAGAAAAGCACGAACTAGGTTTAACAATCAAGTCGACTATCCCCCCACAAACATAAAATTTAAAAATTTCGTCCTCAAATCCCAGTTTCCTTGAACTATAATTTAGGAATGGAGTAAAAAAAATGCCATTTATGCAAAAAATAAGGGCGTCATCGGCACATAGCTTACGGTTATAGCAATGGCACTTGTCCTTGTATACTAATTTCCTCAATTTCCAAATAGAAAAAAAACTTTCATTAATTAAAAAAACATGGCCCTTGGTCAATACTTTGAAGTGCTGTTTGGAATATCAAATGAAAACGAGACGAATATATAGTTTATCAGCCAACAGCAGGACGTCATAACGACGGATTTTCTGTCCGAATTTTTTGGAAATCGAAGACCAATATCTTTTGAGCTAAATGTGAAAAACAGCATAAAAAAATTGTATGCCAAGTATAAATATTCGTTGAGGTGTTTGATGGCGAAAGCTTTTATTTCTTAACAACCTACCCTCTGCAGGCACAACCTGAATAAAACGTCGAAAGTAGTTCTAAACACCTGTATTATCCTGTAAGTAGGCGCTAACACATATTAAGCGGGACTGCAGTTACGTGCTCAGTTCATTCATTTACTTACCACGAAATTTAAAGCAACTGCTCTACTGCTCCGAAGGTATTTGCTGGCCAGAGCATTTATGAACTTTGAACTGTGAGCTACAGCACCTCCACAATGGCCGGAAAAGTGATCTCCTTCAACCCGGCAATGCTCAACATCTCGGAATCGTGCCTGGAGTCGGTACCGTTTCCCAATTACAGCCGTACATTGTACAGTTTCGAGAAAAACTTCGACTACTGGCGTCAATTACACTGGCTGATGGACAATTGGACACTGTCCTTCTACTTTGTGGCCATCTATTTGGCGATGATCCTGGTGGGTCAGAACTACATGAAAAATCGGCCCGCTTATGATCTTCGAAAACCCTTGTTCTTGTGGAATTTCATGCTGTCCGCCTTCAGTATTTTCGCCTCATTTCGGGTGGTACCAGAATTGATTTACATGCTACGGGAGTTCGGATTCCATCATTCCGTATGCAACATGGGATCAAAAGAGCATCACGAAGCTCTTGGATTTTGGTGCTTCTTGTTTGCCGCATCCAAGGTGGTTGAATTGGGGGATACTTTCTTCATCATAGCCCGAAAGACCCCCCTCATCTTTCTGCACTGGTACCACCACCTGACCGTGCTGGTCTTCGTGTGGTCAAGCGGCGCATACTCTTCGGCCGTCCATCGCTGGTTCATGGCGGCCAACTATCTGGTCCACTCTTTCATGTACTCGTACTATACCTTGAAAGTGCTCAAAATCCGTGTGCCTTTAACAATTAGTATGGCAATCACCTCGTTCCAGCTGATCCAAATGCTCGTGGGTGTCTATGTTACCGTTTACACTTACCTGGTTAAAGCCAGGGGCGAGACTTGCTGCGTTTTCGATGAAGCCATAGCCATCGCTGTATCTATTTACATGTCGTACTTCCTATTATTCTTGAACTTTTTCATCAAGGCTTATCTTGGGAACAAATCACTTTTTGAAGCAGCATCCCTGAATCGAAGGAAAAGTCCTCAAAATGTCATCCAAAAGAAAATTGACTGAATCATTGCATTTGCATGCATTCCTTCGGTGATGGAGACACTTTTATCACACATGGACATTGGGATGATTTTCGTGGGAATTTTTTTCTTAAAATTCCAGGAAAATTTGAAATTTTAAAAAATATATATTATATTTTTGAATGAAAAACATCCATTTTAAACTTGTTATGGTTTACTTCGTGGTACGGTATTTGGAAAGGGTTCACTTAATTTGGCTGATATTATGACACGCTGAAATGAAAAATGGTTGCTTAAGGATTTTGGTTTTGGATCACACGATAGTGTGAAGAATAACACTTAACTGAGTCGTAAAATTGTAGTTTTTAGCAAAAATAGCGCTTATGAAATGATCATTCTGTCATGCTCAAGGGTGTTCGTAAGTAAACAATGTTGCTAGTCAACATTATATTAATAACAAAATGGTTCCTTGCGTGTCTTTTTGATTCGGTAAGTTTCAATTCATTTTTAAGGTAAAATTACAGAAAAAGATAAGCACACGGAGATATATTTGGAATTATAGTTATACGTCACTCTTTCCATTAAATATTGCAATATAATAATACTTTAAACAATTTATATAATACTCATGTACTAGTGTGATAGGTCTGCCATATTGTTGTTAAATCTCTTTTATGAAACTTTATTTTGAAAAGTTTGTGTTTATGCCAAAAAAGTATTTATCTTTAATAACTACTTCCTGAATGTTATCACTGCTGTTCTTTTGCCGACCATTTTTCATGTTCAAGTTAATAACTGTGTGCAACTTTCCCCTCATTTTGCCGCCAGGTATGAACTTGCTCTACGATGTGAAAAGTTCAAGCTGCATAAACTTGGCATTTTTTTTTGAAGTAATTTTCATTAAAAAAAGTGAGCAGGTAAAAGTGAATTCCGCAATCTACATGCATGTATATAACTGTTTAAGTTTTACGAAGGCGTTTTACAGCTAGATGCCGGTGAAGTCAATAAACTTTTATCTGCATTCGCATGCATGCATGGCATTTATCTATCTAATGTCTAAAAAAATATTTAATGCGTGTATATTTTTAATTTTATGACTGACTAGGTCATACGTAGAATCCATTCACTACTTACAAAAAAATCAACCCTGTGAACCATTCTCTGTTTTGGAGAAGCCTGTTTTAATTTTTTAACTTAATTGTATGTACATTTTATTAACATTAAGTTCTAATAAGAACTTATACTGTACTGAAATTACACATGTATATTATCATGTTCAACTCTATGTAATAATAATTTATTTATTACAATAAAAGTGTACAAAACTGGACTTGAGTCTTACTGCATGTATTGGTATTGGGCCAATTCTGTACTGGGCTTCTAGCATTGATTACAGGTATGTAAAAACAACATTTTGTATCGATTCTATCTTGAAAATGATTTCATGAAGAAATTTGCAGAAAGAATTCCTTTTGATTTCAACTTACCCTAAAGTAAACTCTTGTATGGTAAAATCAACTAAGTGCAACTCTCTCAATCAATGATATATCGAAGGAGAGAAAAAAAGGGGGGGGCTCGTGAGTATTGTTCCTCCCATGTCCTTCTCATTCTCTGCACTCCCCGCCACAGGCCCGTAGCCACCATGACCCCATTTGAAATTTCTTGCAATACCTTATACATGGGACAAAAGTTCCCCCCCCCCCCCCATTTCTGCTGAGCTGCCTACGGGGCTGCCCCGCCCTCTTTCGGAAAGTTGTGTTGGTACGCCACCGCCCTCTGAAGACAAGAAAACACACTAAATTTCAAGATGATATTAGATTTGTACTGCATATACAGCACAGTTCATAGAATTAATTGAGAGCCCTTAATGGCGCCATTTGAGGAGGGAGGGGGACAATTTCCCTCCAAGTCCTGTCGCTCGTCTTAGATATTCTTATTAATGATAAGTGGTTCTTCCCCCCTCCCCTGCCCCCCTTCCTTCAGCATACCAGTAACAATATATAGTATATTAGTAAGCCTACATTTAATTTGCACATTTACCAAGCACCTGTAAAATTTGCACATTATTCTTAACATTGTACTGTTAATGTCCCAAAATTTAACTGATCCTCTTGATTAACAAAGTATGGGATTGTCCATAAACCACACACAGTAAATCTTCTACAAAAAAACACCCATCCCGAGTTTTGGCCCAGACTCCATATTACGCCCAGGAAAATTGCAAAAAAAAATGTGAAATGATAGCCTACTTCAAAAATTTCCCCATCCTCCATATTTCGCCAATCCTCGGTGATCTCCTATACTTCGAAATTTCGCCCATTCTCTAATGGCGCTTCTCCTTAGAGCTTAGTTTAACTTTCTTTATGATGTTCTTGTATAAAAATGCATTTTTGTGGTAAAAGTTTCTTACTGACAATACCGTAGGCCTATGTTCTTAAATAAAAATTTGGTAAAAATAACGTGCTATGCTGTAAATTTGAATTAAACGCCCAGCCAGCTGAATTCTTTAAAATTATAAATAAACGCCCATCTCTAATTTACGCCCATTTCCAAATTAAGCGGTTTATGCCTACCTTTGAAGGAAAAGAAAGAAAAAAGATCGCCCGGACAGGGGCGGATACAGGGGGGGGGGGCAATGGGGACAATTGCCCCCCCCCCCATAGCCCGAAAAGTTTGCTGCCCAGTATAGGGAGAGGGAGGGGGTAAAAGTTTTGAATCAAGCTATGAATTTCCTCCATTTTTATTAAAATGACATAAAGTCGTCATTTGCTCCTCATTGCTGTTTTCAAATTTACACTCTGTTTTATGGACTTCTGGCAACAGTGCTGAGCAAAAATCTGACAACCTGGCAACACTACTGCTTCACTGGGATTATGCCCAATATACAGTTTAAAATAATTACCAAAAATGGGCAAGCTATTCCAGCAGATTTTCTTCTGTATGCTTATAATAAGGCATATAATCTATTAGAGTGGCTGTCCAAAAGAAAAAGGATCCGATGATTATCTGGCGAGATGCATTGAATTGAGAGAATGTTGATTGGTTTAACGAGGAAGATGTTAATTCTAAATTGCATGCATACAAGTTTATCAATAATGGCTTGTTAATTAATTAATTTTGTTAAGTTTATACTTCAGTTGTCAGCAAGCAGAAAATCTACCAGTAATTAAATCCAATGCAGAAACATTCCCAATCATTAGAAGTGTTTCTAATTGGGTTGAATCTTCATGGGAAAAATCTAACTTAAAATGGCAAAATTAGAAGGGGGTAGGTAGTAAAGATAAGGGGCGGCGTAGCTTTGGGAGGGGGGTACAAGGGGTGGGGGGTACGAAAATGGCAAAAACTTTGTGACAAACTAAATGGAGAGCCACTATAAATGTTATTTTTTTAATTCTTATGAATTTGGATAGATATTTAAATGTAAAGAATTACATGTATAAATTAATATATAGGTGAATAAAAATAGACAACAACAAAAAATTATTGCAATGTAAGCATGATTCACAGGAATTCTGAATGGAGCTACACAAATCACAAATCTAATATTCCTCCCGGAGGAATATTACAGCGATCATTTTTGTTTACACTTTTACCTATGATTTTAGGGGGCTATCAAATTTCTTACAAATTGCTATAGAAGAGGGAGGGGAATGTGATGAATATTAATCCATATATATATGTCATGGGTCCTCGTCCCTAAGGGCGGATTCAGGGGGAGGGGGCAATGGGGGCAATTTCCTCCCTAAACCAGCCAAAATTGCTGCCCAGTATCCAGAGAAAATTGCCCTCACCTTTGCTGTAATATGCGATTGCCCCCCCCTCTTCCTTAGCAAAATCCTGTATCCGCCCCTGCTTGTCCCCCCTTCCCCAATGCCCACTTAATTAGACTAATCCAGTCCCTTTCATTTTGCAACACATCACCAATTGAAAAGTCTTGTAAAAAAATAATTTTCTGTATACACGTCACGATTTTCAGCCATATCAATTCTATGTAATTAAAAAAATGTAGGCCTACCAAAAGCAATGTAATCACTGCCACAATTACGGATATTTTTAATTTTCCCGAGCAGTTTCGGAAGATTCCTTGTCTGTCTATTAATGCCAAAGTGATGTATATGATCCTTTCTTTAATTAACTTACTTATTATATGCAATTATTTATTTCTTGACATTTTGTTATAACTCTAATTTCCCAGCCTTGTGTTTCTCTAGTTGCAGTGTTGGCCATGAAAAACGCTCCTTTGGCAAAATTATTAAAAAATGAGTTTTTAATTTTTTTTTTCTCCATAGAGATTAAATTAAAACAATATTTCTGTAGCACGCAATCATTTCAATAGCCTTCCAGCCACAACTAATTAATTACTTAGCATAAATAATAGACTAGACCCTACCCCTTTTCCATCCACAAAAAAAATCATCACCAATTGTCAAAAATCAATAACGTGATTTTACTTTCAAATTTGGCATCATAAAATCACTCGAGACATGCATATTTTGTATTGCTGAAAATATCTCAATTTTTTATATACTTAATATTCAAACGTCAGTCGAAATTAAGTTGTACCATTTCGTCCTTGTCATTTTCATATTTGAATATATTATTATAGAAGCTGATGTTTACTCTAAGAGGATAGACTAAAAGTTGTTCTCTGATTCCATCCAAAACCATAAAATTAGGGCAAGCTAAAAAGTCGACTTTTCCATTGGCTTTCCTGGTATAGCAGTAATAGTTCAACTCAGTTCTGCTCAACATAGTAGGCTGGTACATTCTAGCCATTATAAACCACACGTCCGATGCTATCGGGTCAACGATTTCTTCTGACCAGCCGTCCATCCTAGTGCATTTCCTAGCATTCATGTTTGCGAAAATGAACATATCAGCCTCGTGCTATTTGGATTATCCCGATCCCAACTACACCCGTAATCTCTTGGCCATCGAATTGAATTTCGATTATTGGTGGGGTTACTACTGGCTGCTTTACAACTGGAAGATATGCTACTACTTCATAGCAGTCTACCTAGTATTGATTTTCAGCGGCCAACAATGGATGAAATCTCGTCCGCCATTCCAGCTCCAAAAGCTGCTGTTTTTCTGGAACTTCTCACTCGCAGCTTTCAGTATTGTGGTTGCCTATCGTGTGATGACCGAGATCGTCTACGTGATCCAGGAATCCAGCTTCCGAACCGCAGTCTGTGACTTTGGTTCCTCCCAGCACAAACATGCCTTCGGAGTTTGGGCCTGGCTTTTCACATTCTCCAAGGTGGTGGAACTTGGGGATACTGCCTTTATCGTGCTTCGTAAGACCCCGCTCATATTCCTGCATTGGTACCATCACGTGACCGTGCTCTTCCTGGTTTGGTCAAGCAGCGCTTGGCCTTCAACAACCCACGTCTGGTTCATGGGAGTCAATGCTTTGGTTCATTCCTTCATGTACTCCTATTACGCGCTAAAAGTGCTTCGTGTCAAAATGCCAAGAAAGGTCAGCATGGCAATCACCTCGTTGCAGTTGGTTCAAATGATGGTCGGAGTTGGCATTATTGTGTACACGTACTGGGTAAAAAAACAGGGGGAAACCTGCTGTGTCTTCACTCAAGCCATCGTCATTGCTATAGGAGTCTACCTGTCCTACCTTGTGCTCTTTTCCAATTTCTTCATCAAAGCCTACATCACCAATAAACCTAAGGTCGCTGCTGTGGCAGGGTCATCCAAGAAAACAACCTAAGAAAAAAAAAAATTTGATTAGAAAAAGAAGAATTTATGAGGCCAGACAAACGGGAAGAATAAGACCGGTCAAAGACTTTTCCAATGGTACCTAGGGTGTGGTCAAATAACAACATTAAGACCCTAATTGATAGTAACTTTTTCCGCAAATTTAATGCTGCTGCTGGTGGTGGTCGTTTCAGTCATTCTCAATTTAGCTTGTAATTAAGGCATGACTGCCTAGCTCCAAAGTTAATTATTTCAACACTTTTTCTATTTGGAGGGAAAGGGATGTGCAGCAATGCATCATTAAGGGGGCTGTCCACACTATCAACAAAATGCATGCTCCTATGGGAATCTCCATGTTAAGTACCGGTACAAATTAA
>JAQIXP010000874.1:0-21692 GCA_034700285.1 Proteroiulus fuscus
GGGGGAAATTTCGTTTAATACTGATATTTTATAGTAAAAAATTAATTTATTACTGGCATGTACACGTCCAAACTATGTTTGCAGTGTATTTTGAGGTTGAAAGTGAATGCAATTATTAAAATCTTCATAGGTATTGAAATGAAAGGGGGCAGGGGGAATATAATAATAGTCTGAATAACCGTAATTCAGGTTGTATTACCCTAAATTCTTCAGTTGGTGGGTGCCCGCTTATCGAAACTTAAGGCTCTGACGATTGCCTCATTTATTAGCGATTCCCGCTTATTAAAAAGTGTACTTTTCAAAAGGAAAAAACCCTGTAATTTCTATTCGTGCACAGCTTACTAAGATTTTTTTATTTATTTTATTCATAATATTTATCTATAAAATAAAAAAAAATCTTAGTAGGCTGTGCCTGTAGAGGCATAGGTGTAATGCAATAAAGTGGTATTTTCTAATGGGCGGTACCCACTTATAGCAAACTGCCAGACAGATTCACAGAATTAGCCAGTATGTCAGAGATTCCACCAACTGTAGCATTTACGGAACTCTTGGTGACCTGGAAAGATGTTACGAGCTATTTATCTAAAAGTAAAAGCTGAAAACACACTATACATGTAGTCTGTAAACAATAGTTTTCTTCCTGGCCGCCAGAAGTAATAACTATAGCCATTTCATTGGTTTTTACTTCAAATGGGATTTTGTTTAGCCTGTTACCTAGCAGGACATTCCGACGATTGAAATTTTACCACTGAGAGCTTTATTTGGTTCACTAGATTTGATAACGCCATTGAAGAAACGTCGTCTCGCGAGGGAATCCGACGCCGCAACGCCACCCTCGCCCATTCTAGGGGATTTAAGCATCGAAACAACAATGGATTGCAGTAGTGCTAGCTGTGATGCCGAAAAAGCCATTCCATTGCTCTTTAAACCGATTCCAACAACAGCACAAACGATGGAATTATCACCTGTTGCCGAGTTAATCACCTCGGGACCATCACCAATCAATGCTTTGGTCGTAAAGGAGGAGGAGCGCCAAGAACCAGCTAGCACGGACACCAGCCTGTGTGGCGATTCCGCCGTCAGCAGCAGCAGCAATAACGAAAGTAAGGATTTTGAAATGGCTGAAGATCTTCGCCTGCCTGAAATCAGTCGGTTGCGGGACCACAAAGAGGTTGACCGCTTTCCTTCAATTGAAGAAACACCACCGCAAGTCTCGGAGCCTCCAACTTCTACCATTGAGGATGGCCACTGCAGTGCCCCTGCAGTCAGTTCCAGCGTGCGCGGCAGCGAAGATGAAATTCAGCTGATGCATTCAAGTTGCGATGCCTCAGTTGCCCAAGCTGTGCCGTGTTCTGATGAACAGGAAATTGCAGTGGATTTAACAGTGGGAAGTATGACAGTGCCCACATTGTCGTGCTCTAAATTAAATTTCCCAGTTAAAGACGAAGAATCGACGTCGTGCTCGCCACTTCCAGATGGCAAGGACACCATTGTAGGTGGCAGTCTGACGGAAGTAATAAATTCTACTGAGATAGACGACAAGAAAGTAGGCTCGATTTCGGAGCCCCTTGATATTCGCAGCGTCAACGGTGTTTGCCCAATGGACAACAAGGTTGACTGTGTCATTGAACACAATTCTTCGTTGCATGAGACTGCACCCATTGTGCAGGTGT
Source organism: Proteroiulus fuscus (assembly GCA_034700285.1). Classification (NCBI taxonomy): domain Eukaryota; kingdom Metazoa; phylum Arthropoda; class Diplopoda; order Julida; family Blaniulidae; genus Proteroiulus; species Proteroiulus fuscus. Next base: position 1,674 of record JAQIXP010000874.1, read on the forward strand.
CACCCGATTTCAAACCTCTGTCGTGCGTCCCAACTTTACCGCCACTGTTGTCGCCTCGCCTTCCTGAAGTTGATGAAATGGCCCTGTCGTTATGCCCTTCGCCACAGGCATCTTCATCGTCGGCGCCGACAACACCCATCAAACGCAAGGTATCACTTCTCGAATATCGTAAACGGAAACGACAGAATTCCTCTACATCCAGCTCAAGCTCCTGTAGAAGCCCCATCAGGAGTTCGCTGTCTCCCACTAATTCATCAACTACAGACAGTGTTGGCAATAACCTGCAGGCATCTCCCAATTCTCAAACTTCTCAATTATCAACAAGGCCCAGTACGCACCTGGGTTCTCCTGACGGTCTCGTAACCTCGGCCTCGACGCCATCTCCTCCTTCACTGGAGAAGGAAAGGCAGCGACTGAAGAGCGAAGTGAAGTGGGACGGCACGCCGACTTCTGCCGAGAGGCAATGGGAAAATCTCACGCAGAGGTTAAAGCGAGAATTCGGGCTGTTGACGGAAGATGAAGGTGCAAATGCAGTCGGATCTACGTTGACAGACGCCTCAAAGGAAAAAAATGGTGAGTTTTCAAGTAACTTTCAATATTCTAATGTTAGCTGTGTTTGATGACTTTTCACATGATGCTATTGATACGTTTGCAAAAGACTAGAAAATGGGACTCGTAAGACAGTGAAAAGAATTTGCAAAGTGTCAAATAATATCATACTCGGCATAGTGTGCCTTAAGGGGGGGGGGAGTCCAAAAATGCAATGACATCAAAGTAATGTAAGCAAGGAAACTATAACCAATGAATTTTGATTCTTTTCCTATCAATAACTAAACTAGAGCATAAATATTTTTTTCCCTTTTGCATTGGACTGCCCCTGTAAATATTTAAGTTTAGAGGTAGGCCCGACTGAATTTTATTGAGTTTTCTGCCATCCCTTATAAATGCGCTAACATGCATTTTTTACATGGGAAAAATGGCAGCAGGAGAGTGGTTAGTTTTCAGTTAAAATATTATATTATACACTTCTCTTCATCTTCACTGTTTGCAATGAATCCTAGTTTTCAATTTGAACTTTTTCGAGCTGATCCTTTTTTCTCCTGTCTTTTAAATTCTTACGTCTTTTTTGTTTTGTCTTTGTTTTCATTTGATTTACGTTTGGTAAACTTTAGAAAATGTTCTTACAGTTAACAGCGTGTGCTTTTGCTCATTAAGATGATACCTGATATATTTTGTCGTATCTTTCTCTTTTTTTTCATTATATCCTTCTCTCTTCACTTCTTGTTTGTCAACTTCTTGTCGCTTGTCCGGATGTGGTTTCTGTGCCGTTAGTTTCTCTACTGCCTGCCGAATTGCCCTGGTGTCCTCAGTGGGGTCCTCCACCACCGCCGCCACCACCACCACAGCCTACGGCTTTAAATGCGGGCAAAAACGCCGACACTCCTCGCACCTCCAACTCTGGTACTTTCTTCTTTCTTAACTACCGCAAGATAAAATATAAGAGCAAGAAAGGCATTATCTAAATTTTATTTTCTAATCGAGAGGAGATAATATTGTCTGTACTAATATCCGTCCATCAGTCACAAAAATCAAGGAAAAATCTGGCTTCTAAAGTCAGAAGAAAATCATGGAATGGGCAACTTGTATGCTATGAATTGTAACCTTGATCATTTTTTCAAAACAAACCTGTTCAGAAAATTTAGAAAATATGGTATTTTATGTGTTTAGGAATTCTTTTTCTTCTAATGAATGGCAACAAATCTTTTTGTTGAGCTTGAAATAAATGAATTTGAATCCGATCAGGTAATGAAAATTGGTGAATACGGATTTTAGTGGGACAAATAAGCAAATTACTAATACCTAGATTGATCTTTTCTTGTCGTGCTAAAAGTCCTCATATTTTCAGTAGACTTTTTAGCATTTTTTTCATCGTATATTTTGTTCTATTTGTTTCTGTACAGAAGTGTATCTTTCGGCTTTTTCGTATCTTCATTTTCTACATTTGTTTAAGAACTCTTTATTTTTATGGAAATGATTAAAGAGAAAGCCTTGTGCAGCTTTAATTTGCTTATATAAATAGTTGGAAGAATGAAAAGTAGTAGGCCATTGAAATTCTGCTATACTGAAACTAAGCAAAATAACTTTGTAAATATCCATGGACTTGTGATTGCCATTAGTGGGGTATTTACGCCGTTATTTTGCCCGGTTTCAGTATAGTTAATTTTCAAGAAATGCACATTTTCATCAAAATGGGGCCTGTCCAGTGAAAAAGCTTACTGCAGTTATAACTGTAACTGTATTAAAATCGGATTCTAGAAGTTTTAAGGAACAATTTTACAGTAAAACTACATTGCACTGCATTCCAAAATGTTTTGCTATAAAGGAACTTATAGAATCAACAGTTGGTTCATTTTTATTGCAGTTTTTCTGCATAAAAAGATTTGCAATCTTGAGCAGAGTTACAGGTTACCCCCATTCCAGGAAGCCCAGGAATTGCCAGGGAATTTGGGACAACATGAAAAAGTCAAAGAAATTTCAATTTACTAGAAGTACCACACACTCACACCACTGCCTTGTAGCCTATTGAGATAAGTTCAAGAGTTGTCTAATCACACGAGATTTAAGAATTATCTAGGTTAGGTTATATAGGAAAAGTTGCTAGAAAACGATATCTATTGTTAATCCCGCATTAGACCAACTACAGTATTTATTTGCAAAGCCTATTTAAATAAACTTTATTTAGCTTTGATTTTTAAATTATACGTATTTGTATTTAAAAATGAGTGTTAAACATGGTTTGTATTTGTCACGTTATTCAAGATGGGGTTGAAGGCGGGCAGTTTGCAAAAATTCAACAGAAAGTGGCTCTGATTACATCGCCGACTCGAACTATGATGTCTCCAGGTGTGTAGCATAGTTTGCACGTTTGACGGTTATAGACCTAGATATGAATGCCATTCTTATGCATTGCAGGTCCAAGTCCACCACTTGCTGCTCGGACACTTCCTGTTCTAATGCCTAACTACAACATGGTTCGGCCAATCACTGTAGTTCCCCCGCAGCCTCGATTTCCGCCACCAACTTATGGAACTTTTCCAGTTGCCAATTTGGTAATGTTCAAATAGACATTTTTTGTTTCTTATGCCATATTTTTTGGCGTATAATTCCATAGGCAAAAATCTTACATACAAAAATTTTAAAATCGACTTATTAATTATACACACTTGGGTATAAGCCGTACAATTAACTAAAGAGGCATGGGATGACTAGTGTTTAAGTAAGTTCTAGCTCCATGTTAAATGGTAGTGCAGTAAATATTTTTCACATTAACCAATTCCATTTAAGCCTCTTCTGTTTGAAAAGTATTTTAAGAAGTGGACATGTATGAAATACTAAGCGTTAAAAGTAAATGTAAAGTCTCGTACTTTTAGCTGCTAGGAAAAATGCAGGAATTTAAAATTTAGAAATTATCGTATTCTTACTGTCTTTCCCGTGTCGTTAATTTTTATCAATCTAAGCTGAGAAACTCAAAGGCAACGTTATTAATTGTGGCCATGTTATTTTAGGGGGGTGCTACACTCTCGCGGCCAACCGGTGCATCTGCCGCTAGCCTACTCGCACCACCACCGCCGCCGCCGCCACCCCCACCGCTCCCTAACCAACAACCAGGATTGAGACCGGCACTAATGCCGGTAGGATTTCAATTCGTACCTTTTTTTAATCACCTTTGAAATTTACGGTTTTTAATAACGGTTTTATTGCAATTTTTTCTTGGCCTGCGTTTAGAAATTTGGCGATATTCAACCGGTGCCACCGCCACCCCATCCGTACAATCTTCATTTTCCACAATTACCACTGCAGCTTCCTCCCCCTCCACCCCCTCCTCCTCCACCCCCACCACCATCAACGGTAGCCCCACCTTCACCCCATCCGTCTCTTCCTCAAACCTCTCCAAAATGTGTTAGTCCGGTACCACCATCGCCCTCGTGCGGACACAAAGGACAAAAATGAAGTCGGACGAATGCAATCGCATTTTCAGACTTCTCTTACCATTCTGACTTTTTTTTTGGTCATCGTCATCCCCAGTGACGTCTTTATTCGAAGCAACCAAATCCTAGATTTTTAATGTACAGTTTGTAAATATGGAAGCGGTCGAATTCGCCGCAGTTCGTAATCGTTTTCATTTCTGTCCAAAGCCATCGTTTCATCGTAGGAACAAAATGTGTTCCCGTGTCCCCCATTTGCCCCTACTCCGAATGTTGTCGTTGAGTGTGTCCGTAGCGTGCGATCGCCAGTTTCTGTGTGTGTGGGGCTCTGCCTCATCTCTCTTCGATGTTCTTGTAAATATGACATTTGATTTTTGTAAGTATGGCCTACGATCATTTTCTTACTCCTCAATCATTTCAAATGCCAGAATCCTTTTTAAACTTCTCTCTTCTACGTCCTGACTAGAAATAGTCGACCGTTATCCATTTCTGCCTCATACGTCAGTTGCCAAGCCCCCTTTTGGTTTTACTTTACCAAAACGTCACGTTCAGGATTGTTTATTGCTGATGTTAAAGGGAAGAAACATGGTTTATTTATTAAGCGTTAACATGTAAATTTCGTTTTGCCTTATAAATAAGCTGCTTTTCTCAAAGGCAGATCAATTTTTAATGTTAAATTTGGTTGAAGGTGTCTTGAGATACCGCAAATGCATTTTGGTTATAATATATTTTATTAGACTTATCAGTGTGAAGGTAAAAGCATTGTGACATGTAATACATGGGAAGCCATTTAAATATTGCAATGCTTTTTTAAACCAGTTTTAATATTTTTTCAAAGAAGGTGTTATGGCTATTCTAGGAATTTTTGGGCAAGTGTAGACTGCTTACTAGCTAAACAAAACATAATTTTGTATCTTGTCTTATTTCAATATAAGAATATATTTGGGAGGATTTCAAAATGAATTAGCTTAAATTGAAAATTATGGCTTCAGAAATTTCAACAGACATTTTTGATAGGCGAGAGCCTTACTTACTCTGTTGAAGTCTTGGTTGCATTATTTTAAGACCTAAATAAGCTTAGGGAGGTTTGGGAGAATCGTTTCGGTAGTTTTGATTAAGCAAAAGTAACGCTCTTGCTGAGTTTGCTTCATTATCACTGAATTTGTGATGCAAAGAGGCAAGAGCGACCCAGGCTAGCATTTTAAATTGCTAAACAAAATCGGTATGTTTGATCCTATGTGCATTGTAGCTACTTTTAATGTCGCTCAATGCCTGTTTTGAAACTTTTAAGTACCTGTTGATCAGTTGTTTGAAATTATTTTATTATTCAATGCATTGTACAAAAACAAAGTCTTGGCTTGGAGTTTTTATACTATATTCACTTATTGCTAGGGCGATTCTGACAATGAATGTACATTTTAAATGAAAGCAGTGCTAAAAATGCTTGAATTATTTATTGTCAAAATGCAGGCGCATCTTTGAAAAAGAAAAATGTTGAAATTTAAAGTATGCTTTTTAGCAGTATATTTAATATTTCTGTGACAGTTCATAAAAACTGATGCATGACAGAAATGGATAACGGTCGCCCTTTCATTCCTCACCCATTCTCATATCCTTTTTTTTGTCGTCTAGTTTTTAATTAATGAGAAATGCCAACAATCATATTGTATGACACTTCTACATTGTGTATATAATCATCTATGTACCATTTTATTTTAATCTGGTTTTTTTTTTACATCATCCTTTTCTCCTTTCCTGCCACAGGCGGTTTTATTACGAGATATTTTACGTGTTCCCAATTTCTTTTAATTTTTGCTTATGTATCGTACTAGTATATTGTCTCGAGCGGAGACCTGCGTAACAAGCGCTACAACTATATGCATTATAACTAGCTCTAGCTTTTCATTTTTTTAACACCAGCAAGTGGATGCGTGCTTAGTTTTCTTCCCACCGTTCCTTGCTTCATCCAACTTTTGTCCGCTTACCGTGCCATTGGTCATCTCTCTCGGTATTTCATCCCGTTAGAAAGCAAATTGTCAGTATTTCACCAAATTGTACATACTTATATATTACTATATATATTATATATATAACATTACACATAAAGCTGTCATTTCTCTCCTTTCTCACTTTCATTTTCGTATTCCGTTCTTAAAACTTACGTTACCACGTGTTTTACTCAGTTTATTTTCCCTCTACATTTTTTTTTTGGATATATAAAATAAGAAAAAAAATATCATCAATAAAAGATGAAGAGTAAAGATTTACTGAGCTGAAATCAAGTTTGATATCGTGTTGTTTGTGGTGGCTGGTAATAAGGTATTTACATGTTTAAATTTGTAAAATTTGTGTCATCAGTATGAGGGCTATCATTAGATGACAAACCGATAGAACTTATTTTTAAGCACAAAAATAATTTTATTGAAATATTGAAGGGAAACGCTTTCTACAATAGATATTTGAAGTGAGGCTGTGTGAGGGAATTCAGGAGATGCAAAAGATGAAAAGTTTTCATTAACTGTACAGCTTATTTTAAAACAATTTCATCTATTTGATCAGATACGCCCGGGTGAAACTAGTCATAATTGTCAAACGTTTTGCTTTCTCCGTGCTTTAATACGATAAAGTCATCTTCAGGCAATTGCTCCCCCAGCATGGCCTCTTTCAATAATTTTGGAGGTTCGAGATAATGCTGAAATGAAATGAAAGTCAAATTACATGATAGTCAAGTAAATTAAACCCTTTGCAAATATTTATAATCATAGATTATTGTGCATCGAAAGAAGCCGTACTTCATCGCTCAAGATAAACGTGCCCCAGTGTATCCCAATGCTCTTTTTCGATTTGATGTCCAGGTGGATTTTGACAGCATCCTCGGGACCCACGTGTTGCGGGTGAAGGAACCATCTTGTGTTTTAAGGATAAGATGGATGATTAAAATTCACTCCTGGAAAATTGCTATTTCAGGTACCATCGGCTCACCTGGGTTGATACGCTCCGATCGGAATTGCGGCCAAATCAAAAGGACCATATTGATCTCCGATCTGGCGGAACGCGTCACCACAGTAGCCGCTGTCACCCGTGAAGAAAAATCGATGTCGAGGGCCCAAAATGCACCAACTTCCCCACAGCGTCTGTAAAGGCAATTTCCTGTTAGTCAAACTAGAATGGCAAATGGTAAGCTAACCAAATCTTCATTTTATTAGCATGCCTTGTTTTCGTCCATAAAGCCGCGTCTTGACCAGTGTTGAGCAGGCGTTAGCACGAAGGAAATTGTGCCGTCTTTGGGCAACGAACCTTCTTGCCACCACGTCAGCTCGGTCACATTTGCAACGTTGGTATCCCGCATCCACTGGGCAAGACCAAGTGGAACGAACCAATGCAAATCTGTGCCAAACCTAAAACATTTAACGTTGATAATTAGCTTTGATTTAACGTTCACGAATGGACAATATAGTGAGGAAAATAATGCATTCACCCAAATTTCACAACCATGTTTTGTGACTTCTGTCTAGTAATTCAAATACAAGAATATATTTGGCTTCTCTGATTTGTTGGAATAACCAAGCCAGTGTGGTCGAGTGGTAACATTCCCGCCTCGCAATTCGGAGACCTGGGTTCAATTCCCAAGGTCGGCTGCCTTAACATGGTTTTCCACGTTTCTCCCTCCTAGGCCTTTGGGCCTAAGGCAAATGCCGGGGCAGTACCACTAAAAAGCCGGCCACGACCGCCTTCCTTCCCAACCCTTCCTCATCGTCTTTACATAGACTGATGGCCGTGCAGGGCGGAATGCTCTGACGGTTAACCGCAGATAGCTAGATTTGTTTGAATTTGCATAAATCAAACTAAAGGGTATGCGTCTGCCCATTTGGCATGAATTATTGCATAATGGGAAAGTGCTACCAGATGACCCCACTCCAGCCTGGCACTTGAGACCTAGGTTCTCTTTCCAAGGTCAGCTGCATTGACTATGATTTTCATGGTCCCTCCAGGCTAATGCTGGGGCAGTACCGCTAAATAGCTGGCCAAGACTGCATTCCTTCCCTCCTTACTATCTCCTCATGGTCTTCTTCCTTCTTTCCTTTTCTCAAAGGCTGCAGGCATTGCACTACGTAGTCTGCAGTTGAGCATTTAAGGTCACCTTAGTTGCTTTGCACGTAAAATTCCACCCCACCACCACCATGCTCAATTAGGAAGTTTTAACTTTTATTTTTTATTAAATAACTAGACTAAAGATGGTTGTCAAATATTGGGAAATAAGTTTATTACTATTGTCCGTTGGACAAAGTTATTTTAGGGTGATCTTTCCATTTAAGGCATACAAGCTGCAACTAACATCCCCCGAGTCTCATGCTTCATTAGTCATATTACATATTACACAGTGAGGAACACTCCTTTCCCAACATACCTAGCGTTGAGTAGCTCCACTGTACGTGCATCCAAATGGTCATAGTGGTTGTGGCTTATAATGACCGCATCTATCTTAGGTAAGTCGTGAACCGAGCCAGGCATCTTACGGATTCGTTTCGGTCCGGCAAAGCTGAATGGTGATGCGCGTTCACTGAATACCGGATCTTAATGAATTGTTGGGAAATGTGATTGTTATTACCAACATTTATTTTCTACCCTAACAAGGGGTTTAAAGTGAAACTCAGCAAAGGAAGACACCGTTTTCAAAAGGGTACCTTTTTCAAAAAAAAGTACAAAAACAAACCATCTTACAGCCAAAAGAGGGTTTGTTTTACTGAAAATACAGTTGGCATTGTACGCCCATGTACCATAACCCCTACCCTAATGTACTTGGTGTCATTTTTGATAAACTAATTTCTATGGACCAAGTGTGTCACGCGAAAACCTCGGTTTTGTGAACATATTGGCCTGATATCGGCCAATGGAATGACCCAACCTCTGGCACTTTCTAAATTGTTTACCAGTTAAGATGGAGCAACCATCAAACTGGACCAGAAGCGAAGCGTGGCCGAACCAAGTCACACGTACTCCATCTTCGGGTGGAAATTTGATCAACTCTGTTTGCAAAGGAATCACTGGAAGGGTTTTGTCGAGATCCTGTTCCGATTTGCAATGGAGAAAAAAAAAACAGATTAATGTTACAGAGGCTGCTATCATTACAAGACGACTCTATAGGGAATGGAGCAGACCGTTAATTTGGATGGTAGGGAACTGTTGTTTTTTTCTGTCAGTCTCCACTTAAAAGCGCTCCAAATAGATGGCTTCTGCCAGGTACCTGTGCCGTTACTTGCAAACCAGGCCAAAGGATTTTGAAATCGACCATTGATCAACTGAGGCTGGAATAGAGAACCCATTCCTAGAGGGAAATCCTTTTTGGGAGACTGGATGGGATGAATCAGGCTCTCGCGTTTCAACAATTTGTGCCTCTCCGGACGAACGGGACAAGCTGGCGTGCTTATGGGTTGGGATTCTTTTTCAAAGCCTTCTTGTAAATAACAATCGCCTTCACCCGAAAACGAGTTCTGGTGAGTGAGCGTACGACGTTGGTATAGCTTTGGAGTCTCGCAGCGCAGTGGTCGGATTATAGAGTGTCGTTTTAGCGGTCCTAAGTTTCTGTCTGCGTCGTCATTGGCTAGCTGAGCCAAAGCTTCTGTTCGTTTTGGAGATCGTATTTCGTTGTCGAGGTAAAATGTCGGTTTTAAGGCATCGGTGTCTAGCAAACAATTTCCGTTCTGAACTACAATCGATTTTATGTACGGTGATGAGTCCGGTTCCGGATGCGGAGTATTGCTTTTCTTGGAGCCTCGAGTTTTTCTTGGGGGCTTCTGTGGCTGCGAACTATCGGAATCTAACGTTTCCTCATCCTGGGTTCGGAAAATTCCTCGTCGACGCTTTTTGGGCACGATTTCCTCCTGCACGGGAGGCAAATTGCTGTCGACGGGCGCACTTTTTCCAACTTTCACCGATCGTAGTGATTTTGTGTCGTTCGTCGATTCACTCCTGAACAGCTTTCTCAAAAGCCGTTCGCTGGACACGTGCTTCAGACCGGACTTGGAGCTGCCGTGGAAATTTCTGGACACAGAAGTGGGAAGTGGTCGACCAAAAAGCTGGCTCTTATCTTCTAGGTAATCCTCCTGCAAGTGTGCATTGTGAGCAGTTGAGCAAATAAATCCCTCACGCTTCAAAAATGGTTTTTCTTCACTATTTGCATTGCACAGAATGGAATTATTTGCCGACTCATTGCCATCATTGTTCTTTACAGTCTCTATCGCAGGCGAATCACAACTGAGGCTCTTTATCAATTTTCGCTTGTGTTTCGAACTCATTTTCGAGATAACGTAAATCCCTTTGCAAAAGTATTGACGGTATGCCTGTAATTAGAAAATTGGTAGCTAGTGTGATGCAATATTACAGAAATTATTTTCTATTGTACAGTATAAGTGCAAAAATGTAAGCATTATTGAAGAAAAGAATTTAGCATTTCTGAAAAAGAAAATATAAGTTGGTTCATGCACACTTATGTGACATTAATTTGTGTGGGAAGTATTATTATTATTATTATTTATATTATAGGCTATTATTATTTTATATTTGGGAGCAATTGTAGTTGTAGGCTATTTCAACTTGTTAAATTAAAAAAAAATTTACAATGTAAATTGTCAGAATATCAAATTATATCAGAATCTGACATTAGGTTTTACTTATCGATTTTTAGTTAGAAGTCAGGCACAAATGACGTATACTGGTGGTCAGGTAATTATTATAAAAGGTTTTCGTTATTCAAACTATAAATCGTGCCTTGGTGTAAATAACTGCTCAACTGTTATCATAAGGGCCAAATAGAAAATGCAAACCATATCACTGAAGTTTACTTTAATTTCATATTCAAGGTTGAGTGGGTAGAAAGTAATTGTAATTCCCCAAAGAGCTATTTACTTTCTTTCTTAAAAAGCACTGCATGTACTATATATAGCAGCCATGAAATCGCTTTATTTGTTGCATAACAAGAAAATGTTTAAACATGATTACTATTTTTAACATATAAATAACTTAATTTATAAATGCTAGGAGTGCAGCTTTGGACAAACGTTCAGCGTCAAGGCATGCGGCCCTGTAAATGCCTGTTGATGTGCTTGTATAAGTAAAATATGCAGTGTACGTGAACCACTAGTGCTATACTTGGACTGATACGTGCTAATGGTGCTATATTAGGTCCCTAATAGTGATTAGAATATTGAAATTGTTTACCCTCCATTATTTTATCTCAAAATAAATTCGAAATGAATAAGGCGCAATTACGAAATATAGTAAAGACCTTGAAACTGCCGATAGTCAATCAAAAATGCCAGCGGCTGCATTTCAAGGTTGTTGGGTTGGCCGTGACGTAGGTTGAAAGAACAGCATTTGTTAACGTTTATCATCAAAACACTTCTTTGTTAATCCATGACCCAAAATTCTGTTAAACTCCGAAATATCGCCATAGTCGTGAATTGTGAATGCCCAGACATTTTTCACACACTCCTTTGTGGTATTTTTTATTTTAATACTAGGACAAATGCCAATAAGGAGACAAGGAAATTCTAAAAAAAGATTTTTAACGTCATGCATAGAACAAAAAAAGAACGGTTATTTTGATATAGGCTTATTATTATTAGTTGTTAATTAATTGCTTAGCGTGACGTGATCATACTATGAAAAAATTGTCCTATATTTATAGCCGTATATTTTAATATCAATAAAATAACGCTTGGCTTTAAAAAATTGAATGTACTGGTCTGCAAAAAGTGAATAGTATTAGCATCAATAGGTGCGTTTAGACCTGCTTGAGTGCTTGTATGGGGGAAGGGGCCCAAACACATCCTTACTAGAATTTTTCTTAGTGGAGGAGCCGGCTAGTATTACGTTTTTTAAAGATCTCAAGGGGGACTTGGGGGGGGGGGGGCAATAACTTCCTTGAAATATTCCGCATGAATGTTCATTTACAATGGGTCCTAACTCTTTCTCTTGGTAATGGTATGTGGAATAGACAATGGACTAAAACTGCCCTTTAGCTGCTTGGTGAACCCTTTTGCATCTCGGGGTTGGTTTCTTGGAATTTACTTAGTATTTGGTTTTCCCTAAAACAAGGAGAAACAAAATGAAAGAATTTTCTGTTGAAAATTATGCGCTAATTTTTATGGAAATTTGAAATCGTATTTATTTTGGAGTTTCTACTTTGACAATCTGTTTGAAAATAATACTTACAAATTTCCTTTGAAAAAAAAATATTTTTTTTTTCAGAAACATTTTTCATAGTTTTGATTTTTTTGATAATGTGGTGTTGGCTGCTGTTGCAGTTGTATGCGAATATGCAGATCCTTAAAATTTTGAGTATTTACAAAAGTTCAGTGAGGTTTAATCTGCATGGAGCATAAAACTTTTTTAATAATTTATGGGAAGAAAATCATATTTTACCAAAAATTTAAACCCTGCAAACGAATATAAGGTTTGTTAAGTTAAAAATACGGATATTTACTATAAAATTATCAAAAGTTTTTAAAGAAATTATGTTTCATGGATGAGTAACAAGTTCTTATCAACTTGCATGAAAATTTGTTAGGTTAAATGAAAAGAAATAATACTTATTATAGAAACTATGGAATTTTTTTTTAAAAAAATTAAAAAGTGTTGGGAAGTTTTAGTAGCTTTATAAACTGAACAATTTGTGCAGGGATAGATAATAGCATTATAGAAAATTCAATTGGCTCAATGTAACATTAAAATTTGAGCAAGTCTAGTTAAAAATATTTTAAAATGGAAGTGGTTTCAAAATAACATTATTTCGAGATGTCCAGTAAATATGCAGATGGAACGGAAATAAAATCCTGTCAGAATAGGAAACGAGATAAGGGGAACTTCAGTAAAATCCAGACTTAAAAAAAATCTATTAAAAATCGACAGCAGGTTTGCATTGAATAGCAGGTGATAACTAATAAGATATAGGATTATATGAGGTGTGTAAATGTTAGTTAAAATTGTCATAAAATACTTGGGAAAAAAATCAGCTGCTTCTCAAAAATATTGTTAAACTTTTCTTTGGCATAAATAGTAGGCCTAACCGTATTATGAAGAATCTCTTCCTTCATGCATTTTTAAGGCAAATAGGTTAATCTGAATTGTTTTGGTATTATTTGCCATAAATTTTTATCTGCAAAAATATTGGGTATAGTAGAATAGAAAATAACTGGTGTGTGAGGCATTTATCGATAATGGATTGTAAATTTTCTGAGGTACAGATCATGCATGAACTTCTTATCTGGGAATGGGCATTGTGAGATCAAGTTGTACTATAGAATTTTTGAAAATGTATGGGTTTCCATTTTCAAATTCTGACCGAAATCCATATTGTTTTCATTTTTTTTTCAATTAAGCCTGCTGTTTAGAATTTAATTAAAAAAAGTTTTTGCCTAAAAATTTGAATTTTTAAGACGTTTAAATTTGTGTATTTCTGCTTATAAAGATGCTTGATTTGAGAATTACAACTTTTTCAATAGTCATAAATGATGCAAGGTTAATATCGAGTAAATTAAAAAAAACTACATTATGTTAAATATTTAGTGAAAAGTTTTCCAAACTTTTATTATCCCAAAGGCAATAAAACAATTTTTCTCAGATGTAATAGTAATAATATTAGGCTACATTGAAGAAAAAAAAAGAGTTTGAAAATGGGGTTGTTGGACCTCAATTTAAGGGATTTGTTTGACCGAAGCGCCACCACCTGCCCTATAGTAAGCGCATGCGTACATTGAACGACGTTTGCACCTTTTCAGCATAATTTCTGAAATTCATGCAAAAAAAATACTTCTCCCATGTTTCATACCTTCTGTCCATATAGTATCCCCCGCATGGCTCCCCCCTTCCCATCTCCCCCATCCTCCCCCCATTGCGTTACCGGAAACATCAGTCAGGTTGGTGCCAGGATTCCCAAAAAGCAGACGGCGCTCCGACCAAGCGTGCACTTTATTAACACGAAATGAAATTATTAGACCAATTTTTATATTAAAAATATATACATTACGCCAAAGTCAACTTAACATTGCTTCCCAATCGTAAAATAATCTCCCTTAAATTTTGCAAAAATAAAGTATATTTGCATATATGCATGTAGACCTGCAATAGTTGGTAGATATACTGTGCTTAACTAAACAGTGGACTGAGAAAATTCAGTTGGTCCAATCAAGAAATTAATACAACTGTTTACTTTATTAAAAATCGCTGTTTTACTGGCAGTCTGACTTTTGAAGTTGACTTAAATTATTGGAAATTCAAGGAATAATCACTGAAGCATATTAAATAGGAAAACCAGTAGGCTATATGGTATTGTAAATAATGCTTTATCAACAATAAGCCTTGGCACATGGTTATCTAACGAACAAATGATCCATGGAGCATGAATAATCAAAATAGATTGTCAACTTATAGTTAAGTTACGGTACCATGAGGTAGAAATTATAACTGACCAGGCCATATTTAATCCTAGGCCTACTGCAGCTAATCAGAAACTATATATACACTATTTCCTAAATCATATATATATATATATAGTAATGTTAAGGGCAAATATATTTTCGAAATCTAAGTTTTAAATAAATAAACAAAAATCAAATTTTATAAATTATTTTGTTAAATAAAAGTCATGTTTTTAGCCACACAAATCTATAAGAATGTCAACATAGGCTTGAAAGATCTATTTACCTATTTCATTAAATTTTATTGTGTTTACTATGCATGGGGATTATGTTAATATGTGTTTGAGCGGGGTTTTGCAGTTGCACAGGGTTAATGGGTATACCAGCAAGACTGCTTTATTCCCTCCAAGTTTCCAAATGCATAATTGAATGGGTTTTTTTTGCATATTCGTATTCAATAAATGTTTATATTTTGGCAAGATGAAGAGGTCGACTAACACCTAATGGACAAAGGTCTTTTAATTTCATCCTTTTCAGAGAAAAATCCCATGGAAGAAACGTTACGAGTGAATGGCAAAGGCAAGAAAATGCGCAAACCAAGGACCATTTATTCAAGTCTCCAATTACAACAGTTGAACAGGAGATTCCAAAGGACCCAATACCTGGCACTACCAGAAAGGGCCGAATTAGCAGCATCTTTAGGACTTACACAAACTCAGGTAAGAACAATAATTTGTATACCATTAAACAGGCATGCTTTTGGGAACCATTTAATATCATACAGCTCTAGGTTGAGATGGGACGGTGTAAATTCACGCATATAGTATTTGCACAATTGAATGCATGAATTAATAATTAATATTGGATGTAGAGGCACACGTGTAGCAGCGGCCATTTGGTTAGAAGCTCTTATATTATGTAATATTTAGTAGTATATCACACTTGAACTTTCCTAACTTTTCCAGTCACAAACCCATTTTCACGCTTTGAATTGTACATAGAAGGGCAATTAGGTGTATACCCGAGCAAATTGATTTTTATATTCCAATAAAATGAAAACGGAAAATCAATGGCCAGCTTGCTGTTTTAGGCCTACATTCGTAATGCCCATTTGCCAGGTCAATTGGAAGCTAACAACTTGTAAGTGAACAACAGTTCTATGCGGGGAGTCCTTTTATAATATTATGTTATTGCCCATTAACAAACTGTAGAATTTTACGACTGACATTACTGCTTATTGACAGAATATTCGAGGAATTATTATTCTTGGGGATGCTCACTATCTGAATTCCAATGTTAATTACTTTAATTTATATAGAGAGGTTGCGAAATTTCGTGAAATTATTTACGAAATATTATTTTGGAAAACGTCAGTCGTGCATACATTTGTGAGTTTGCGAAAATAGGAAATTTCTTTAAATTTTAGTAAAACCCTGTGAACCAATGGGACCAACTACAAATATTGTCTATTTGTCCCTACCTTTTGCTGGTGCTGGTAACTCTTATATCTGGCAGCATTGCATGGGATTTTGCTTTATTTATTTCAAGTCTTAAGAATACGAGAAAAATTAAGAATTTTATGAACTACAATCTGTCTTTTCGTAAATATATAAAAATGATGAGGATATGACATCAGCAAAAAGATTTCGTGAATAAATTTACAATTAACGAAAATTCGCAACTTTTTTTTTTTTTTCGGGAATGCAAATAAAAAACGATATTTTTACAAGCGGGTGACTACTTATAAACGGGATAACAAAAGCTCGCTCCGATCACAACGCTAAAATATGCATATAAATTTAAATATTTAAAATTAAATTTTAATTAATCAGATTTTCGTTGATACTAAATTCTCACGTACAATATCTGAGTAACTAATATAAAAAACTGGTAAATGTAATTTTTTTTTGGCTGGGGAAAAGCGGGAGAAAATCACTCGTTACTGGTCACACTGACTGC
Source organism: Proteroiulus fuscus (assembly GCA_034700285.1). Taxonomy (NCBI): domain Eukaryota; kingdom Metazoa; phylum Arthropoda; class Diplopoda; order Julida; family Blaniulidae; genus Proteroiulus; species Proteroiulus fuscus. Next base: position 18,037 of record JAQIXP010000874.1, read on the forward strand.
ATTTACTTTTCTTCTCTTGGATTTTTCATAAAATACGACCATTTTTAGTCCGATTTTATGCTTGAATAAATACTATTTGGAAGTGACGTAAAAGTTTTCGATATAGTAAATCGCTAACACTCTATTATGCAAATCATTGTACAAATTTTCCAATTTCTCTATTTTTATCATAGCTTAATTATTAGACACGTTTTCCTAAATGTCCTTACGATATTTTTTATAACTTTCATAATCTAAGATTTTAATGCATGCATCATAAATTAAATTCGGGGCAAATTCACCCTTTTGGTATATGTATGCTTATACTTAAAAAGACGATTGAGCAGAAAGTTTTCAATATCATTATTATAATCCATTAATTTAAACATTTCCCTAAATTTTGAATGGGTTTCATTATAAATGTATACATGTACTATGATAATTAATGTATAATTTCACGAAAATTTCTATAAAAATCAAATACTGTAGAAAAAGACAATATTTATTAAAATCATACACATAATTTTAATAAGTATCATCATAGAAAGTATTTTAATATTGACACAAATTTCTTTAAAATATTCCTATATAGAGACCATGCAAGACCATAGCAAGAGGCGGTGCATGGTGGTGGAATTTTCTAAATATGTTTTGCCTAATTTTGATACCAGGTGATGCTGTTGCATGATGTTTTGGATCCAGTTGAGCACGTGAATTGCACGTGAATACTTCATATATGCTTGCTGAAATCTGCATGTGCAAGTCACGTGCTCAACCAGAGGCACGTGCATCTATTCCATCGCGCCACCATCCAGCAAATATCGACATTACATATGGTGAATAAACGTTCTACAGTGCTGCCCCTAGCGAAGTCTTGTTCTCTATTATACTATATGCCAAACAAAATCATATAATATTTCTATATTCTCAGAAAGAAATTCCTATTATGTTTATATTTTGAGAGAATTGGCTTATATTTCCCAAATAAGAAAGTAAACATTTGAGTTTATGACTGAGGCATGCCCTTGCATCCAATTCTATCCAATTTATAAGTTCGAAACGAATAATAATTATATAGAAAATGATGCTCGAAACGAGACCAATGGACTGGTCACGTCACAATGCTGCATGCTTTCTTCGAATTGCACCTCTATCTACACCCATTCTTGACTGTCCTGTGACGTCAATTTTTTCTCGATGAGAAAATGTGAATTTATGAGTTGGGTCGAGGATTGCAGTTGATGCATTAACAATTGCATTTTTGCATGAGTTTAATAGTTTGGTTTTGATGTGTGTATTTATGTTGGTCCCTAGCTATCCATTCATTGACTCTTGTAGTAGGCCTATATATAAACAGAAAAGAAAATGACTTCGTCAATGAGTATTTACATGTTATGCATGCTGTTGACTGAATGCTGTTTTTATATTTAGTTAGAAATGCAGATAATTGAGCAATTTTCACTTAATTTACACAACAATGCATTTAAGTGCTACCTTCAAAATATAAAAACACTCTGATTATTCATGATTGGCTGTTATCAGTGTAAATATAATTTATAATGGGATTAACGGTATCTTGTCTAATTCTTATAATTAGATGATTTAGACCAATTTGGATTAGATAATAATAATAACAACAACAGCAGCCAATGGTGTGGTCCTTTGTATAGTGTTAGATAGACTGGTTTGTGTTTAGAACATAAAGATCACGATACAAAAAAATGGAAAAATGTTAATAGTGATAATGAAAAATAATATATAATTTCATAAATTATATGCAATTTATAATTAATTTATAATATAAAAGCTGAAGCCATAATTTTATAGTCAGCCATTTATATATGCTTACTGTATATTGTGAGAATGAAAATGAATATGACTGTCAGGTAAATTTGAGCATTTCTGGCAAAGTCAACATAGTTCCATTGTATAATATATTTCATAACTATAGACCTCATTGGACTGTTTTCGATTAATTTTTTTATTTGCTTGGGATTTTATGAAAATATTACATCAGTCTTGCAAGATGGACTATAGTTTTCAATGAAAAATATAATTATAATTAATCTTTTATTTTGACCATTCATTAATTATCTGTAATTTGTAAATACAAATTCAAAATTAATACACATTCAGATGTTTCAAGTTCCAAATTAATTGGATAACAATACATAGGAGGTTGGAAAAATTTAATGAAATTATATAAAACGAAATTCAAATTCTGAAAACGTCAGTCGTATACATTTGTATATATTTTGCATTTGAGTTTGCGTTAAATAGAAAAATTTCGTTAAATTTTATTTTATTTAAATAAATTAATTTAATTTTAGGGCCTATTTATTTATTATTAATAATTATTATTTTTTTTAAATTAACAATTAATTTAAATGTTTATTTGTAATTTATTTATAAAATTAATTTAATTTTATTGGAACCCTGTGATCCAATGACAATAGAGCAGTGTGACCAAATTTGCCTATTTGTCCCTACCTTCTGTGGGTTTCCTGCTGGTAACTCCTTATATCCTGGTAGCATTGGGATTTCGTTTTATTTATTTCAAGTCTCATTTATAAATACGACAAATATAAATAATTTTGTGAAATACAATCCTTCTTATAAAAATGGACAGGATGTGATATCATCAAAGGAAGATTTCGTGAATTAATTTGCAATTAACGAAAATTCTGTAACGCTCTTAATTGGTTGTGAGGAATTTTTAGATGAAAAAAATACATTGTTCATAGTAGTATAAAAAATCATGCATGCATAATAAAATGGGCCTACACGAAAGCTATTTCGTGGATTATTCTGACAAACTGCATCACAATATATAAAATACAAAACAAAATTGTGCCTTTGAGATGCAATTTTTCATATACATTTGGCAATATATTGTTAATATTGGAGTGTGAGATTCCTCTCATGTATACCATTACGAAATATGGGAATAGTCATGCTGTAGCAGCATTTATGCTTATACGTTGATAGGGATTTACCCATGATGCAACATTTCACGTATACAATCGATGCCAGTATATTAATAAACCATTAAGAGTAATTATTTTCCCCCGAAGTCAAAAAAATATGTACGGATTTCAATTGGTATGTGAAATTGGCAAACGCAATAGGGGGGATCCTTAAGTTAAATAAAATAATAAAAATAAAAACATTAAACACGCTTTTTTTGTATTATATTCTAACACCCATTATCCCATTATGCGCTTAAATGGCATGCAAACATCATTGAGTGGCCATATTGAATTCAAATTTTGATGAATTTATTATGGAAACTATTAACATCAAGTTGCATGAATTTGTTTTGTTTCTTCTCAGGCGTATTTTGTGCCCATTTGAACAATTGGAACTTTGCAATATATTTAATAATACAGGGTGATTCAGAATAGCTGACCGCCCCCAAAATTTCAAAAAAATATTCATTTATTTGAAAAAAAATTTTGGAATGGAATAGAAAATCAAGGGTGGAGCATCCAATGGTGCCAAAAAAATTGACCTTTGAACTAACCTTAAAGGTCATTGAAAATCTTAACTTTTTATCCTTTGAAGATAGAGCAAAAAATCCAATTACAAAGTTAAAGAGTGGGAGTAATTCAGTGTAACTGCAGTATTTTCTGAATTTTTAAAATTATTTTAGTACTAGATAAAATGCTTCATAAATG
>JAQIXP010000875.1:0-21689 GCA_034700285.1 Proteroiulus fuscus
CCCATGTATTTTTAAGACGCGCGGTAAATAAACGCCGCATCCTGCGTCCAAACGTCGCTCGTGTGTACCCGGCCTTAGTAAACCATTTTAAAATGCCACATTCTTAACCCTAAAATATGCATTCTTTTTATGCAATCTGTTGCTGCAATGAGGGTGAACGTTTTAATTTTTAAAAAAAATCTAACTTTGATTGTTTAGCAACAAATAAACCCTGTCAACAGAAAAATAAAGCAAGTACTATAATTTACATTTCGAGTAGTCACAATTTGTCTCCAATAATATGAAAAATTAACTTGTTGACAAAAAGTCCATAGAGAATGCAATGCAGTAAAATAGATATAAATATCTATCTAATAACAGTTCTGCGTTTCATCCCTGGCTCGCTCAAACTCTTGTTATGTTTGGTGTTAAAAAAAATGGCTGCTCACTCGACAGTCTCATATATAGTCAGCTAAAGGCAATAAGCTCCACAGCGCCATCTTGACATTTGACTAATTAATGAATGTCATGTGAGGAATATCATCAATTATTAACATTTTATGCAGCAAAAGGCAAGAGCTGCAGACGTAATTGCATTTTGGGACAATCATTACTCAAGCAAGGGATGCTGCAACGAGGACAATATGTCGTATTATGCATATACACACATGTGGCAACACACAAAACCATTGATGAGCTTGTCAGTCCCAATGTCAGTATTTATGCAAGGAACTCATCTCGGAAGTCCCACATGCAGAATTCTATTTTGAACATTAACTTTTTATTAACAGTTAGAATTGGTGCAGTAGCTTGCATATGCCATCTCATAGAAATTGGGAGGCTGTAACACCCTCTTCCAAATGTGTATTTTTTCTTCCCTTTTTGGTATCAAGGAGAGAAGAAACAGGGAATCCTCATTTTTCACCATCGATGACAATGTGTAAGGGTAATTTCGACCACATTTTCAATTATTTTTATGCATTCCCCATAACTTTGTAATGCAATATATTTATATAGTAACTGAAGCAAGTATGATGCTTGGTTCAACAAAGGAGTACACTCGAACGTAACCAATCCAAGTCCTTTTTCAATTAGTTTCACCTTTATAGCTATTGAATAAGATAACTCCTGCATGAAGTAAGGGTTGTCCATAAAGTACGTCAACATAAATCTTCCATCTAACTCCCTCCTCCCCCCTTTCTTCCTGTCACACCTTGTCACAATTAGAGAACACTCTCCCTTCCACTTCTGTTACGTTTATATTTATAAGTTAAAATAAATTCTTCATATAGCAGAAATTTATGTTTAAAAGTATGCGAATAAGCCATCCCACCTGCTAAACACTATTGAGTTATCGATTTATAATGTTTATATTTTGACTACTAATTAAAAGCACACTTTAACATGAAATGCTATGGTTTTAGATTATCACAAAAACCTTGAATTTTTTCACAATTTTTCAATTTGGCCTATTATCATTAATTTTTAGCTTGTTGAAAGAATTGGATTTTCATTCTTTTTAGCAATGCTGCAAACTGTGAGCACCCCTCTCCCTGCCACAAAGTTTGCAGACGCCCCCCTCCCCCGTGCAAACGTAATTAAGGGACGACCCCTAAGTCAATAAAAATACGAATTTGAATTCTCCATTCATTATTTTTGCTGAACAGGGTATCTACGAGCGTATGTGCTATAAAATAAATATAATATAAAAGCTATATATAAGTGTGGACAGGTTGAATGAAATGACAGTTGAGAATATAGCACATTAGATGGCATTACAAACATGGTAATGTTATGGGACGCTACTTGTATTTGTAATGGTTAATAAAGGTGTAATAAAGTGTCTTATATTTGTGGTTATAAGATACATGCAATGCATTATGGGAAGCACGTTATTGAAAGCTAAATGAATTTGCTTTGTTGTCAATGGGAATGTATTTTGACCCTGGCCTTACTGCAAGTATACCTGACTTTCCAACTATTTTTATATTTTACAATATTCAAAAGTTTTCTATGCAAGCAGCCACCTCTCCATATCAAAATTTGTGCGCAATTGAGCAATAACAAACGCTCAAAAAATGTCTTTTATCATTAATTCCCTGGATAAATTGGGAAAGCAAGTGTGCTCCATTACTCATAAAATCATCCACTATGTGTGTCCTCAATAAAGCATTGTGAATGGGGAAACCAAAAAGACAAAGATAGATTCAGATGCAAACTTGCACGGCGTTGTCATCACTTGCAAAATGAATTTGAAAGATGCAGATAAATTCCCTCCTTCGTCAAATGAACCTTCAGTTCAGTGAATTGGGAATGAATTTCAAGTATCCGTCCTTGTTCATGTTGTCGTCTTCACGAACAATACTGGTTGTCTATGGTTTTTTTCATGCGACATGAGTATACTGTAATTTTAAGTCTATGGGGGTATAGAGCACTGTACATGCACAGGCTTCAATATTTGTTGTATATATACATATATACCGCTTTACCCATTGGGCATTTTCAATTTTAAAAATAGAAATTTTTCAAAAAAAGGGGGCAATATGCGTGTCCCTCGACTCCCTAATGGATTTCCAGAAGAGACGATTTCTTGAAAGATATACAAATTGGTCGCTGTACGATGTATACGTACATATTTCAACATTTTTATTCTATAAGCTTTCATCTCAAAGGTGAATGCCATCTATTTTCTAATAATCCCTTGAAGTCAGATCATTTTGATACCAGTAGGTCTACAATTTCAGCACACAGATAATTCATTTTGTTTACTCAAATACTTGTAGTTAATTATTTCTGTTGATACAGTATTCTGCTTGCGTGCCAAAATTATAAAGACTGAATTCACTCAGTATTTTCTCACTAGTTAGTTATATTACAATATTCAGTGATTTCTTTTAAAGAAATAAATTGACTGAATAAAGCTACACAATGACAGCATCAAACGATATAAAAGTTTGACACCATTAAACGAGTTAATAAGAATAAATGATCTGTCCTGACATGCAAGTAGCATAGCTCGATGTTTTTAAATATGCACATTTTTGCAACATGGCAGTTTTACGAAAAGTACCTGTATTGTTTTTTATATGTTAACTTGTAAATGTGTGGTAAGAGGACTTTATCGATACAATCACTCAACAAGTTTGTGGGTTTGCAGAAAAATATATGCATGGTGGGGGGTCATGGGAGGTACACACATTTATGTTGGTGCAGATAATCCTTTTAATCCACCGCTTGATCATCAGATTGCGGCCCACAGGTACTTTTGATTTTCCAGTTATGGCAGCTACGAATATGATACAAAAACTTTAACAAGATATTAAATCCCATTTTTATGTATTTTAAGCTTCAAAAAGTTATTTTTAAGCTGTGGAGGTAGATCATGCATGCAATGGGAATATGCATATATTGTTATTATTCTAATGTAAATTAGCATATTCCACTTTGTACTCAGTTTCTGAGAGTAAAAGATAGTGATTGTGATTTCTAGTCAATGAAATAATCTACAAAAAAAACTCACATTCGGCTAGTTTTATATTTTCCCTAAACCTAATTTATTTTCATCCAACTGAAGATATAAATCTATAGATACGTAGAAGATAGAAATTATTTGAAAGAAAAATCTGCCAAAAATTTAACATGCATAAAATTCAAATGGGTCAAAGATGAGACGCCGAAGTCCAACTGTGTGTTTGTATATATTATAAACTTCAATAATTTGAGTCGGAAATTCCATAAAAGCAGTCCCAAATTATCAAACTAGAAAAGAAAAATTGCTCATGGCCTACAGGCCCTGTCACATAAAAATCAGTGTGGGTTGGACAGGATTTGGTTTTGAAGGGTCTGATGGAATTTTAATGACTAGGTGCAAAACCAGAAAGTTGTGACCATCATCTAGGAGGAGATGGTGAAAAGATGCCATCAGAGACATAGACCTCCGATCGTTTGAAATGGCGAGGACAATGTTGTCTTGCGAGCTTACAATAATTACTACCTGCTCCGTTTGTATACAGACAATATATGAGAAGGGAGCGTGGGAGATTGCTAGTCTTAATAAGGACTATGTAACCCTTGACATTTCTTTGCTCTGATCTATGGATAACAGCAGAGTTCATTCTCATACAAGCGCACGTACACCTGACTGATTAAGATTGTTCAACTTACCCCTCGCCATTTGCACGTTTTAAAAGACGATATATTTGACAACAAGATTTGAATTTAAGAAATATACTATACTTTCAGTCAGACGTAAAACTATATAATTACAATTTGCGAGAATTGTACCCTGTATCTAGGTTGTCAGCCATTTTATTGTCAAATATAACCAACGTCGAGGGTTTGGAAATGACAGGGAAATCACTGGTTGAGGGTATACTTTATATATCCAGTTAGTCTAGAACACCGACAACAGTAACGACAAAAGCACTTTTTACTATATAGGAGAAGAATTATCTTGAACTTAAAACTACTCAAATTATAAACTGTGAGCCAGTATAGAAACAGGGCAATCAATACTAAATTACAATGTTCAGTAAATGAACTTATCAGGTACCAATTAAGGTAATAAAACACTATGTTCCTCTAACAGAACCCCACTGTCGTCAATCTTGGTTCAAAATAACTAATTTGAAAATAAAGTAAAGTTAAGCATGGTTAGTATGAGCTTAGTCCTATATTGATAACTGAACCAAAATAGTAAATAAAACTATTAATAGTTGTTCTGTTCACTAATGTAGTAGGGTATCAAGTATAGTATGTTAGATATCATAATTAAAATCATGTCACAAAACAATAATTCATCCTTAGGTAACATCAAAAAAATATCATAAATTTTATTGGGGAGATTTTTTTCTGTATCGATATTCATTTTGCTTTCTTCAAATGATTTTCTTAAATTAGAATCAAACACATTCCAATACTACAACACAAACATGAGCAGTATAAACTGCATACAAGAGTTACAGAAGTGTCCTCGTTTTCCTATAAGAATCGTTCTGTAATTTTAATTGTAACAGAAAATTAGCATCCAGAACTAACAGTTGTAAAACTCGTCACACTTTTTTATGAAACATTTTCTGCAGAATTCTACACCTGCCCCTTAAAAACTAATGATCTGACTATGAGTGCAAATGCCGTTTGATAGAAATAGAAAACAGCAACAAGAGAAAAGAATTGAGCATGATGGAGATTAACCCCCCCCCCCCCTTCCGGACATCTGCTCTTTCACAGGTAAATCCAATAATTGGAATATATAAATAATCAAAAGCGGTACTTTATTGCAGCTATTGACCGAGTTGAGATGAAAGATCTGAAGATGATCAATGCAGGAACGACAGCAAATCACACTTTTTATCCCGAACAAAAGGATGTTAAAGATGGGTTCCAATGAAACGCGTGTTAGCGTTTTCCTATGCAGTTACATTGTTGTGCATCGCACACACACTTTGTCTCGAAATTGGGTTACAACTATCAATCACCGTAGTGCCATGGTCTACAGCAGATAGCAAATTAGTGAGATAACAAGAACAATTTTTTGTTCCTTCGGGTTTTGCGGGGAGGAATTGAAGCTCAAGCCGAGGCTGAGATCATGTCTGTGATTGTTGTGACAGATTGGAATGTTGTGATAGGCCATGCGGGGATTTAATCTATATCGTAGGCTTTATTTAACCAAACTGCTATATAGTGCCGATAAATGTGTGTGAAATACCGGCTGCAAAGCATGTCGTGACTGGAAAATTATTTCTACCGATTATTTGCTCTTTGATTGAAAATTACACAATCCATCTTTTTTTATATTATCTCCCTGAAACGAAAAAAAAATATTACCCATTTTTTTCCCTTGAAAAATATAAGAGGTGTCATTAAGTTGCCTATTGAATCTATTGGTGTTCTACAGGGTAATTGCGAACAAGATTTTAATTTTGAAGCAACCCCTTTTCCAAAATAGAAACTAATTTCAACAACCGTCACCACAGCGGAGAGAATTTGGCATGTTGGATTTTTTTTGAGAATAACAGATCGAAACTGTTTTTCGAGAAAGACCCACTGCTAATAGATGTAAATTAAAATTCTTAGGCTTTAAATCTTAGCAGGAAAAAAATGAACATGGGAAAAGTTAAGGGTATACTGGGTACTTCTTTAAAAAAAAAATAAGTTGGTGTCACGAATTGTTTTTTTACATTAGCTGATCAAATTTAGAGATGGTTTTATACCTATTAAAACTATCAGTTTCATGGTCGTCATGCATTCCTAAAATACCTCTGGCGATATGTGGAAAGGTACACCAGACCCACGTACTAGAGTAATTTTAAAAAAGTTTAGAAACAGAGTAAGGGTTGGATTGCTTATCTGCACACGAAGAAAAAAAACTTCAGGATGGTTACATGGGAAAACTTCCGTTCCACATAGAGAACCAATTTAAAATAGTTTAGAAAAGTGTATAACAACCGATAATAAGTTCTTTGAAGCCAATAATACCAGTTTTAAAATGCCTGATTGATATGCATTCCAATTAGTTTTCATTTTAGCTCATATAGGCCTACTGAACTGCCGTCAAAGAAGTTGGATTCAAGCTTAATCATGTTCCATGAACTTTAGTAAGCTTGTTGTGGCCTACTCAAAAGAAAAAAAGTGGTTGCCAACATATTAAGCTAACAGACCCAATTTTGGATCCAATCACATGTGGCAGAGTGACAGTTGTCAGCAATTTTGGTAGGAGCAGCACATGTGTTTTGCTAAGATGGGATTTGGCTTATCGTGCAAGACTTGTGTGCCAACGTCAACAATTATATACATCCTCTGGGACAGGAGGATCTTGCCGTAGCTTAATTATGAAACCCAAGTGAGAATTGTAGGACGGGGGAAAAAACACAAATGATAATTAGTTTCATTAATCACATGCAGCATCGGACCTAACTATCCATCAAAATAGTCCCCAGGAGCTGTTCAAACGACCCAATATAATGAAGCCGCACTATCATTTGGGAATTTGGTATATTGGATTGTGTTGGTGTAATCACAGTTTCATTGGTGCATTTTTAAAATATCCGTTCTACTCTATAGGAGGAGGTCCAGCACATGAGAACACAAATTTTCCCCACCCCCCATCCTTCCATAATTTAAAAAGGAAAAAAAAAATTGATTTCTCGAATTGCTAATTTTTTTGCCATTGACTACCTTGCAAGGAATCTGTTAATCCCCAGACTAATGATAATTTAGCAAGGAAAAATACCGCCTAGTTACACTTTCAGCACACGAATTGCAGTACTCCTGATACTTTGGAATTATACCTTTTCTCAACTACGTCCAGCAGGGCTACTTCCTGGCATATTTTTGTACGTTGGAGATTAATAAACATAGGTCCCTTAAAGCTGCCCTGTCCTGAAGAAATTTTGTTCCAAAATGGGGCTCAGTGCATGTGCATATGCCACCAAATCAAATGTAATTGGCACATGCTTTTGGAGCACCAATTTGGAACAAAATTTCCAGCTTTAACAATTTTCAAAAGTAGCACATTGTTTTCTATTTGCAGTGAGTGCTAACTTAATACAGAGTTAATTATTTGTGAATATAATTCCTTGGCATCCTGGAAAGCTAGGGAAATGAAAACGTTTGGAAATTTGACTTTTATAGGTATGAAAACTCAATGAAACCTGTATAGCTACTTATCTACAATTTACTGTTGCTAATCTGATACGTTATTCCTATAAATGGCATGTCTAATATTAATCTTGGTCAGGCCAAGGTAAATAACCAGATCAGACCAATGGCTAAATAAAGGACCTGAAAATGAAACTCAGAAGTTATTCATGAGCTTATTGTGAACTGAAACTTGTATAACATGCTCTGAGCCACAGGCAATTGCTGACATTTTGATGTCTCCAGATAATTAGTATTTGGCTTAAATATATCTGAAACTAAATTTAAATTACGTGGCAAATTAAACCTTTCGATCAAACCCATACTTAAATCTTATGAGGTGTAAAACAAGAAATGAATGTCATAACTTTTAATCCTACTATGAATCCTGAAAGGTCGATTCACCCATGTATCTCAACATCTGAAGAAAAATAAAAATTCTGCAACAGCTAAGGCACACAGTCCTCCAGCCACTTTAAATCTAGGACAAGACTCCACTGGTCGAAAGGGACCACCAAAAGAATTTAATTTAGTGTTCGAGCACCTTACGAGTCTGGTTTTGCACCGATTGTTGTTGGCTTCAAGAGGGCAGCTCAAAGGAAAAAAGGTATATACAATTATTATTTGAGGAATGCAATCCTTTCATTATTCGGACAAATGCAATCCCCCAAATGCCACTCAGACACCATTTTTAATCACAAATTCTTCTTTATACACAGTACGGCGTATAATAGTATTAAAATGTACTTTAGGCTGTGTCATGCCGCCTTTAAAAAGTGTGGATAATAAATGACAAAAGCAGCTTGTTTTTTTGGGACGTGCACGCAGCCATATCCAAAAGTCTGGTGGAAAAAAAAATAAAAAAGTCAATGGAGAGATGGTGTTTTTGTGGCAAATTCATGATCTATTTAGCCCTCAAGAGCAATTTCTTTATAAACCGAGCGTGCACCTATCAAAGGCAACTGATGTCCGTCGGCAATACGCGTGCAGTACGTTACCCCTTGTCCATTGATTATGGCAGCATACATGCTCACTGCAGGACCCAACTTGGCCTGCTGCACGTGCAACATGTTTTCTTCACAACAGTCAATTTATAATCTCTCAGCTTTTTTTCCATTTCTTTTCCTTCTAACGTACTCTGTCCTTCTGCTGAGATCATCAATCAAACAAGTCTCTTTTCGTAAACTTCCTTAAGGCTTATTCTTATTTTGTTCTTGTTCTGGAAAAAGGCCATTTTGTGGCTGCTTCCTTTCTACCGATCAGTGTAATGCTCGCAATCATACAGAAGCCTGGGACCCAATCTAACTAAAACTGGGCTTTGCTACAAAAATTCAAATATTTTGCTTAGGAGTGAGGTTTAAAGTGCTATGTAATTTTAATTTAGTTTCAGTATCTTTAAGCCAAGTACTAATGCCAGAGGTAGGCATGTTCACTCCAATCCCCTGATGAAAATTTGTGCTAGAATGGATGCTTATTATTTGTCCTTAGACAATGGGATAATCTTCCTAGAAATAGTTCAAAATTGTTAGGAATTCAACTTAACAATGATGTTTAAGTCCCAACTGTATGACGTGAGAGTTTACTCAGGCTGATAATGGGATAACCCCCTACCAAATGGCATCAAGATATATACTGATCATAGGAAACTAAATTGAATGGAATTGAGGTCCACAAATTCAGAAACCCTATCAAGTAATGGCAAAGCTATTTTTTACTAAAGCATCTGCATACCCACACTTCACAAAATAATTGTCACAAACTCCTTAGCATTTTTCTTACTAAATTAAAAATAAATCCTAAAAAATTGTAAAATGGGTATTTCTCCTATAATTTCATCAATTTTATTATTATTAAATTCTAAAGCACTAACTGCCATACTAGTGATAATTACAAAAATAATAATGAAGGGTTGCCAAAGTTAAATAACCCAAAAATTTACTTCTGATCAGCTGAGATACAAAGATTTTCAAATCCCTGACTTTCCCAAGTATTACACTATCTAACCTTGAGAAATAGTTCTCTGGCCACATCTTATAAAGGTTCATAGAAACAAATCTGTATACAGCGAAGAAAGTTCAACTTAGTGCCTTGTAAGAGAATAATCTAAAATTAGGAAGGGCATAAACAATGTACAAACCAATCCATCATTTAAATAGCATCCAGCAATCCACAACTTTAACCAATAAGTCCAAACTTTTATGACGTCATGCTGGATGATGACCCCCTTTTGCCATTTAAAGTACAGTATTGAACTTGATTGTCTAAGAATTAAGCAAAGAATTTTTGATAGTTTCAGAAAGACTCGAATGTCTGTCTGTCCATTGTGACTACAAACCCAACAAACATTTGAAATGATTGCCAGTGGATTTCCTGTTAGTCTTAGCTCTTCTAAAAGAAAACCATTTAACTCTTTCACTACCAATTAGGTTTTTTAAAAAGTTTTTTTAATGCGTTATATAAAATAGTTATTATTAAAACAGTGAACCTATATGCATTAATTAAAAATTCTTTGGCAAAGCAATATGCAAATTAGGAGCTTGGGACACCAGTGTCCCACTGGTACATTTTGCTGCAAAAATTTTGGGACATATATATCCCATTGGTAAGAAATCGACTACATGTGATATGGTGTAAAACATGTTTTGCACAGTGGAAGTTTGCAGGCTTTGCAAATTGTTTTGGTACGTTTTTCAATGTTTTTGTTGCTGCATCTGGAGCATCTACGTCGTGTTCTTCCCTCAATTGGTAGATGGTCGCCAATGTTATGCATGACTTTTGCCAATTTTGTTCTTCTACCGGCATGTTTTCCTCTACGAAGTAATGGATTGCATCTTTCTTTGCCAAATGACATCATTGACTCAGCCAATTCCACCTTGAAATCCAGTAATGGTACAGCTTTGTTCTTCAATTCCTTGTAGATGATATGGGAATTCATCACACATACATCCATCATCCTAAATAGCACTTTCTTCCACCACTTTTTAGATTTGTGATTCAGTTCATACATTTTTACCATTTGATCTGAAAGATCAACTCCTCCCATAATGCTGTTGTATGTTACAATGGCTTGTGGGCATGTTACATCCTTTTTAGCTCCATCCCTTTCTTTTCTTTGAATGATTTTCAATTCAGGTGTGTGCATGTTGCTCAAAACATAAACATCCTTGCGATCCATCCACTTTATTGCCAAAAGTTTGCTTGACGAGACCATATTCACAGCTTCGCCACGCTGTAATTTTCCATCAAGTTTTAACATGTTCTTTCTTTTTTGAATAAATGTTCCAACTGATGGATATCCAATGGTCTCCATTAGATGAACACTTGTAAAGAAGCGGTCAAATGCAATCATAACATCTGGTTGGCGAATTGTTGAAACTAATTTTTTCACAGATCTTTCTCCAAGGGTAGTTCCTTTATCTGCATTTGCCGATTCAGTGCGACCACAATAGATGTTCAAGTCATAAACATAACCAGTTTCTGCATCACAATGTTGCCATATTTTTATTCCTCGCTTTGTTGGCTTTAGAGGCATGTATTGTTTTAGGCTGGACCGCCCTTTGAATTTTGTCATGGATTTATCAATGGACTGAGCACATGATTCTCCTCTAGCTTTGGGAAAAGTGTGCTTTATGCAATTCATAAGTTCTTCAACATAGTAAATTTTTGAGGCTCCTGGAGGCTTTTCTGGATGTTGACAATAAAGCTTAGCTGTAAGGAGTTCAAACCTATTGCGGGCCATGGCATTCTTTATTGCATCATTTCCTAAACTTGGCTTCTGGCTCCAATAGGATTTGATATCAGGCAGTTTGCTGTAGCCCATTACCAGATGACAACCAATTAGCATAATTACTTCATATGGATCTGTTTTTGGAATTGTTTTTTGCGTTTCAGTTTCCTGAATTTGAAGGCGCTCATTAGTACACTGAGAGAGAAAAATAAAAAAACTCTTTGGCATCACTTCAAAGAAACAGTCCAATGGTGTAGCAGATCTATCAACACGTGTCAGTAAAATTGTTTCTCTTGTAGCAGGTCTTTGATGAAGTGGTCTGAAGGATTTCCGTGGCTTTGACCAATTTATTTCGTCAACTGTAGCAGAATTATCGGAGCTTTCGTCTGACAAATCTGTGTTTTCAGTAGATGTAGTAGAATTATCATCTGTTTCTGTTGAAGTATTATTCCCAGTAGTGGTTTCTGATTCAGTAGTTGGAGTAAAGTCATCATCTGAGTCACTGCTTTCTAAATGTTCAATTTCTGTGCTTGAACTGCTATCAGAAGCATCCAAAGTCCGTTTTCGGCCATAAAATGATGACAAATTCATTATAGTGATGTAATTCCAAAAGAAGCTAAACAGATATGATTGTTTGTGAAAACCATAATTGAAATGTCCAAAAATAACTTTGATATTGACAAAAATTTTATACCGCTGGGACAAATATGTCCCAAAGAAATGTTTATAAAACTACCAATGGGACACATGTGTCCCAGATAGCATTTACAATGATATAACTTTTGAAATACCCTGTATACACATGTGCTTCATTGCTAATCATCATTGCTAAAGCTTTATTCTTTGCATTTAACTGCTTTTGTCAATTATATTTATAACAAATATTGTAAAATTCATATTTTGTCAATAGTATATATTGAAATTTACCTTATATATGATGAAATTCCTTTCAAGTTTGATAGAAATCGATAAGAAATGCTTTTTTCTCTTTTGCAACAACTAATCTGAAGGTGCAGGTAGGTGATGCCATCCAATGGCCGCTTTAAAAGTCATTTGTTCAAATGGCGCAATTTTTTAAAAATACAATGGGACATATATGTCCCATTGGTAGTGAAAGGGTTAAGGTGCATAGTTTTCCCATTCCCTGATTTTTCCAAGTATTCCAGGTTTTCTCTAAAATTTCAACTCTGGAAAAATGCCTCTGTACAGAAAAAAAAAGATTATCACAGTCACGAAGCTCAAGCACATCCTAACCAATAGTCGTAGAGCATACTGCCATCATTTTAATAATTACAGTAATAAACACCAGGGTCATCACCCAAGGATACAAAAGCCATTATTCACATAGACAGATAAAAGGAATTTTGCCAAAAAAAAAGCATGGACCATGCAGACATGCTTTCGAAATTCCTGTATTGCACAGGATGCAAATGGGGGCAACAGACAAAACTAACACCTGTGAGCTGATATTGACAAACAGTGGGTGCAATTATTACACAGTCAGAAATTAAGTGGCATTTTAACAGTGGGTGTAAACCACGGATAGGACACAGGTATCAGTTTTTAACAATAGATTTTTTTTTCATTTTCAAGTCATTTTGCGCTAGGTGATGTTTAACATGCCCCTTTTATTTATACCCGTCTTCCTGTGTCATGAACAAGCTCAATATACATTTGAGCAGCGGGTTTCCAGAGAATACGATTGCGTGAAGAATGTATTTTTGGGCGGAGTCCTTTTTCATCACCCAAACAGATTTGCATGCATGAATGGCACTAGATTACAGCTGAAAATGCATTAACGCCACATTATATAGCGTGTGTGCATTGATTTAAAAATCACATTAAATCTGTCCGCATGCATTGCATGTAATTATACATTGGAACGGTGGTTGTTCAGTCCAGTCAATTACGGTCATAAACAGCATGAAACGGTCACGAGGGTCACTTTATGTAAAGCAATTATAAAGTGCTGGTGTCACAGGCGTGCACACACACACAAATATACAGTTTGTTTCAATATTATGCATCCCGTAATTTAAAATTTTTGAAATTATAGCATGGAATAGGACACAGCCTACTAAGATTTTTTTTTTATTTTATGCATAATTATTTTATTTATAAAATAAAAAAAAAATCTTAGTAGGCTGTGAATAGGATGAGCAAACAACTATGAGCCATACTAATTTCCAGTCTTGACTTAAAAGCTAGCCTGATGTATCTAAATTGTGTGACTGTCAGATTATGTAAGATACACTTTCAGCAGATACAACAAAAATACGAAAATATTCGATAGAGAAGATTTAAGATCTCTGTAAAAAAAATGGTAGGGATGCATCCACAACACATTGGCTATGGTGAGAAGTTCCTACATTGGGGTACAAAATGTTAGACTGCAAGCTATGGGAGCAGGTACCCAAGATATTATTTTAGAAATATCGGTATGCTGATCCATCAGCCATACCCTATGGCTGATCACATAGTATGCTTTTATATTTTTACAAACCTAGCACCTAGCTTTGTCCAAACTAAACACGTGGCTTCTTACCTATCTCACTTACACGCCTTGGATTCAGATGATCGAGCCATGGGAATGTAGCGCGAACACACACTTTTGAAGTGCAAATCTTCAATAGTGCAACTTATTTATTGTTACCGATACTTTAAGCAATGGATTTCACTTGTGATTAAGAAAATTAAACGGTAAATAAGTTCAAACTTACTCAAAATTACCAACGTCCACATAGGCCTACGTTGACCAACGCGATAGCCTCTAGATGACGCCACTGATGCTTATGTACAGGGTGCTTGATACAATCGCTACAAAATAAATAAAGGGTCCAAATTTAAGTTACCAAAAACATATAATGCCTGAATGTATGAGTCATCTTTACAGGGACGGATACAGGATTTTGTTAAGAAGGGGGCAATCGCATATTACGGAAGGAGGCGGCCATTTTCTCTGCCTATACTGGACAGCAAAATTTGCTGGCTAGGGGGGGGGGCAATTGCCCCCCTTGCTCCCCCCCCCCTGTATCCGCCCCTGCATCTTTACCAGGTTTTAACTTATGTATACGCTCGTATATATGCGGAGGAAAATATGCAAATATTTTTATAATAAATAATAATCAAAAAAATTTGAAATAAAATTTTTTTCATAACTATAGTTGATAACTTTACTACAGTTTTACTTTAATGTTAAGAACAGTGATATAAGGGGTGCTTTCTGTTGTTTTAATAGGAGGACAGCCAAGGGGGGTTTGGAGGTTCAAATCCCCCCCCTCGTACAGGAGCAGATCCAGACTTTGGTTGTTTTTTTTTTGGGGGGGGGGGGTTCATGGTCAGGGCCGCACCCAGAAATCCATTTTGAGGATGAGGAAGCTCCTACCCAAAAAAATTTTCCAAAATTTTTGGCCATAGGCAAAAATTAAAAAGTTTCTATACATTATTGAAGAAATTGACACAAAATGACGCCACAGGCGATTTTTTTGGATCAAAAACACTCAAAAATGGGCTAAAAATAAGCCTATATCAACCTCACAAGAATAATGAAATATGTGACGCAATTAGGGCGGAGGGGGGTAGGAGTCGAGCTAAAGCCCCCACCCAAACCAGAACTTTCAACACCAAAAATAAAGAAAAATGGCCAACAGAATTAAGCAACTTAAATATGCCAAGCCCTTCTTCCTTTCCTTAATTCCCTCGCCGGGCTCCTTCTTCCCGCCCCCCTCCTCCTGAAAATTTGAAATTATGAGACTGTTGTAAAAGTTAAATTAATATATATGCTAGGAAAATAGGCTGCTTTTCTCTTCGTACATTTTTTTTTTGAGGGGGGATCTAGCCTATGTTGGAATGTTACTTAATTACTGCTTTAAAGTTTATCTAATCTTGGTTACAAATAGGTGGAATAAATTTTGTGTTCACAATTGCGATGAAGAATTTATGAATGTTCCAAATTTTTCCTAAATTTCATCAAAGTATAGTGCTAATATAAGAAGTTGTAATGGAAATCATTTTGGAAATACAAATGCACTTTTCGATAAATATTTTTTTAATCAGCAGTACCGGAAACGATTTATTGTTTATAGGCCTAAATGTCATTTTTAACAAATAAGCAAAATAAGACCCCGGAGCATAAACATCCCAAAAAGTCAGCACAGAAGGACCAGGAAATGAGTTCATTAATAACTGACTGTCGTTCACAAAATGGCAGTGTCAGAATGTAGACAAGTTACTCAATTTCGACTACATTTCCCCAGATGGTATACTAATATTCTTAGGCAAAGTCAGTTCTGTTTAATTTTGTACATCTCATCACCATGCAAAGTCATGCTCCCCTGAGAATTGAACCTATCCTGTGTTAGTGAGTGGCAAGACCGTGTGTTCTCAATAGCATGCCACTTATTAGCTGGAGTGGTTGGTTAGTTATACAGGAAGTGACTGCACTTGTCTTGAATGCCATAAATTAATCCCTTGATAAATTATTCACTGACATCCCACAAACACTGAAACACAGATGGGAACAGTTGTTTCATTTGACACAACCCTTCATGGCGACCAATACAAACAATAGGGCAAATTTAATTACGTCGTTATTTTGACTGTTGTGTAGGGGGCCTCAAATTCTGCAGGCAAGGGGATGAAAGAGTGATAGACTACAGGCGAGCCAATGTTTACATTACGAAATGTACAAATTTGGTTACACGTGTATGAATGCTATATCCATTTGATTGAAAAACGATACACTTGTTTACTATATTTCTGTGAAGTTATGATGGGTGTTTTATTACATGTGCACAATATATATAGGTTAGTCGCCACTATGATTTACTAACCAGAATATATTTGGGATGCATAATATTATGCAAAAATTAGGAAGGAGCATGAAGATCAGGAAAAGTCAAGGAAAATTTATATATGATTCTTTAAAATTACAGTCATTTTATATGAAAAATTGTATGTTTTTCTTGATAACTTTTTAATACAAATAAATGCAACTTGCTCAGGAAACCTGAACATAAAAACATAAGCAGCAAGATGTAGATGATTAATTGACCGAGAGCACTACCGAAAGGCACATTTACGAAATTCAGGTCACAAGCTCTAAAATTTTTGCATAAAAAAGCAAGTGCACGTGTGAGCATAATTATTTTTAATTTATGAAAAATACACATTTCAGAGCAGGAAGGCAGCTGTTAAGCTAGTTTTTATTATTTCATTAGGTGGTTTGTCATTTTGTATTAATTTGCTAATTTAGCCAATTATTCGTTTTTTAATGCAATTTACATCCAATGCATGTTCCCAAGCAAATTTGTCATAATTATGAAGAATGCATGCTGGTGTCATGAAAAAAACTTGTTACACACAATATGCCTAAAGAAATAAAAAAATATATTAAATGGTAAAACTCATTTATTACAAGAAGCAATTTCTCAAAATTTGCTACATTGAATGAAAAGCTGAAATGCAGTTAATGATGGCCACTTTAGCATATAAGAAAAGCCTCTTTCATTTAACAAACTTATCTGCATGCTAACACGGAAAGGCAATTTTACTAAAATATTGCTAGTACATGTAGCCTATGCAAAAAAAGTGCATTTTGGAAAATCTCATATAGGTTATCGCATGAAATGATGTCAAAACTGTGCTGAACTCAGTGGCGTAGCCAGCTTTTATAGTTAGGGGGAGCGAGCATGCAATAAGGCACAAAAAGGCGCCTCCCTGTATCTGACTTTGGCATAGGCGCCACTTCTAAAAAATTGGGAAAAGGGGAGCATTCGCTCCTCCTGCTCCCCCCCTAGCTACGCTACTGCCTGAACTTTCAACTGCAGATGGCATATTCTATTAACCATAATACATGAGTGCAAGATGAAGGTCCTTCCCACATAAAATTCAAAATTGTTCATTAATTTCTTATAATGTTGACAGTAGGCCCGCAATTGAACAATTTTTCAAAAACAAAAATATCACAGTGTCATGCTGTCAGTCTATAAAAATGAATTAAACGCATTAATGTGCAATTTGCATAAGTAGTGAAGCCTACCTAGCACAATAAAAGTATGCTCGTAGAATAGGTAAGCTGAGTTTCTTACCACCTGCTTGATCAAGGTGCCTTGTGTTTATAAGCTCAAACTATATATGTTCGAGTGTAAATTATGGTATAAGTAATTTGACTATAGGAAAATAATGCCGTGTGCACGAGTGCATATAATTCACTAGGTGGGCAGGGGTTACAACGAGGGATTGTCTCAGCTCAAGATTGGCATTTACAGCAGTAAATTTTCCCTGATACGTGTGACAGCTCCAAAAAAGAAGAGTTTAGAAAGCCTGTAATTAGTAAGGTATTGTCTGCATGGACGCAGCTGAAGTTGATCAAGTGTAGACAAAGGAAAATTAAGTTTCAAGAAAGGTTACAGAGAAATTGCTTGTAAGCATGTAAGCAAAAGGAGGATGTCTTGCTGCTGAGGGTATACGTACCAAATTTTTGACCAGCATGCAAATCTCAGCATTAAATTCACATTTATTGAACATTAATTGGTGAAAGCCATCCCTGCAGGTAATGCTATTTGGCATGACACTTGTTAGGATTTATAATTATAGTAAGGTGTGTGATACATAACCTATGCAACACTAACTTTCCCGTAAAAATAATGTGCAGAAAGTGTACAGAAAAATATCCTATTTGCGTCTCTGTTGAAATAGTTGTGACTAGTTTAGTGGATTTTTGCACAATAAAGGTATAGCTATCAGAATAATATTTTCTGCAAAATTTCAACAGATTCCATCTATACGCTCATCTTAATATGTTTTGTAAGACATGATAGGGCGTTACATGCACACATTTATAAACATTTTTGTCAAACTTGACTTTTCATCTAGTTAAAAACTAAATAATCTACAAGGCAAGTGCAGTGAATCAACAGAAGGCTAGATTCTAATGTTAAAAATGAGTTAACAGAGGCAAAAATGTATTTTTCAATTAGGTGGAATGCATTTTCTTAATACTCATTGCCCTAGAGTAAGCCTGTGACAAATGTTGAATTAATTGCCATGTTCTTTTTTTTCAATGGATTAGCGAGCCACATTGTAACGTCCTTTATATACATTTTATCCCTGAATAACTCCATTAATTATATCTTTTTTTCTCTCTCCTTAATTGCAGCACTGGATAAATTGGGCTTCCGGCACTTGTACAACTGTAACCAAGTGGAAATTGTCCAACCCAATATAGTGTTCGACATTGCTAGTCTAATGTTGTATGGATGTCAAGCAACACCAATACGGCTGAAGATTCTTCTAGACAGACTCTTTTCTGTCTTACAACATGAAGAAGTGTTGCAAGTGCTGCATGGATTTGGCTGGGGTTACGAAGATTATGCAAGAGGTTATATTCTTCAGGTAAGATTTTATTCGCATTTTCTATAAATTTCTCATTTATTTTAATGGTAAGCATAGTCTGAGCTCCAATGCACTTTTGTTTACTTCTGCTAACATGTTAAAGTATAAAAAATACTGATTTTAAAACAAACCCTCAAGTTTCGTTTCCTATAAAAAAGTGAACATCAAGTATTGCCTGCATGACTTTATTCTTAAGAACTTAATTATGACCGCGAGGTATAATCAGGGCATCTTTCGATAATGGGGAAACCCCCAACTGAGAACCAAATGGAGGATATACATTACTTGTTATGTGTTAGACTATGAAAAATAGTTGAAAAGGGTTCAAATAAAAAAAAAATTAATAGAATTTTGCCATCAGCTTCCCAAATATTCAAAAACGAAATTCTCTGACTATCCAGGTGTTTACTTGACAAAATATTAAATAATTCGGATTAAAATTAATACATGAATGTATAGAACACGACATTATAAACACCAAAAATGGAAATGTGCAAACAAAAATAAATATTCCATGACCAAAGCTGATATTCCCTGACTTTTACCTTGCATGGTCATTTTGAATTCCCTAACATTCCAGGTTTTTCAAGGTTTATGAGTGTTAACCCTGTTATACCATCACCCATATGTCATCAACTGAAACCTTTCAAATACAAAGACACTTGAAAATATTAATGCAGAAACAACTAAGATCTGATTCACGATAGTTTGATTCCATGCATTATGTCTCTCATTTATGTTCTCAACAAGAAATATAGCCCAAGGATTTTAAACACTTCTGAATTGAGTTAACCAGCAGTAATCTTCGAGATTCCATAAAGGATAATTAAGATAATCAGAACTTTGACATTATGGCTGATGCAGTAAAACTTATTAAAATGTGCAAGTGCAAAAGCAAAAAACAAAGAATAATCTCTCATTTTCCAATTTCCCTCATTCTCAGTTGAGTTCTTGATATGCCAAAAAGCAAATTCATGAAAAATTCTAATTGAATTGTCACGAAAATGCAACATCTTTTTAATGCCTTAAGAAATTCATGGAGCCTCTTTATCAAGAAAGCGTAATTTAATTGAGAACCAGTTCGACATTTGGAAGGGAAGTAAGATTCAAATGTTTCTCATGAATCTAAATGAAATGTACATGCAATTTGTCGATATATCGTGTAGCACGTTTATTCTTTCCAAAGAAAAACTAATTGTCCAATGTCTTTTTTGAGAACTGGCATTTGAAGTAAGTACTCCAGAGGCTCTCCCACCGAGTGTTACTCTTTTTTTGGACTTTTCCTAGAAGAGATGTGCAATTTTTTGATGAAAACAACAAATGGTACCCAGTGGGTGGTAAACTTCATGGACATCATTGTAATCAATCAGGCAGACTGTCATGTTATTGTTGTTGGGCGTCAGCCGACTATATTTAATCATTTTCCGTTTAATATAGATTGCCATGCATGCAGTTTATACAAAGCAGAGGACTTAGGAGCATCAATAATACCAAAAAAAAGCAACTCAAGTTGTAACCTTTGCTGTATTAATTAATGCAATTACCCTAAATTTGAGATTTTACTATGGAAGCTACCAATCAATTGAGGCCATTTCAGTATATTGGCCTATACTCAAATATATGAATTAATGGACAGTTTCTATATGCATATAATGGGATTATCAACACACAGCAAATATAATTCTGCAGTTGTTGCAGAAATGCCACATTTATTTCAGAAAATTTGCTGCATGAATTATGCAACACAAAACCACAACCGATAAACTGTGGAATACTGTAGAAAAACTGCAGTTGTAACAACAGAAAAACAGCCCAATATAATTACAATTTTTATTACGAAAACCCCTTTTTATGATGTTAATAAGTACTACAGATTTTCTTCAATTTCTGAGCAATTTTTTTTTGCATTCATTCCTGATTTATGATGTTCAACTGCAGTTTTCTTTACTTTTCACACTAATTTTCTGCTGGAATTTCTAATTGAATCAATAATTAATCTGTTGTATTCTGACTGATTTTCTGCAGTTTTTCTTATGTAAAACTGTAATGCTGAAATTCTGCAGATTCCATGTGGGATTTTTTTGACAGCTGCATTGTTTTATAATTTTAATTTATAGAAAAAAAATTTAATAAAATGGGAATATTTTTTCTGAGTTCATTTTGGATTCAGAAAATAATATCCCTTATACAGTAGTTCCTTTATTCACAAAATTCAGTTAATTTAAACTAAATACAATCAAAAAAGCTTAAGGCAACAAACTTCCGTGTACAACTGTATTAAAGGTAATTTCACGAATATGCATGCCAGTGCAACTGGTTAAACAACACAAAACAACTACAGAATTTTTTTAATTAAGGCCAGACATTCCAGGCTTTTCAATGGCCATATAGCATGCACGAATCTGTACACTTTTTTGCGAATTTTCCTCAAAACAATGATGGATATGACAAGTTGCCAACTTAATTCATTTATAAAATCTACATTGTAAGCCTACTTCCTACAATAGTCCATACTGTCTATTTTACGAATACTGAATGCTAAACTTGGTGTAATTATACTGAAAATTTAAGTACTATATATTATATAATAATATCTGCCATGTCTTATCTCATCATACGAGATTTAATAAAGGTGTTATGTCCATTCGTCTCTGAATTCTTAAATCTCACAATCATATAATCTCTTAATATTTTGCTAAGTCAATCGAAAGCCATTTTAAGAATACTCTCGTAGTCCTATTTTTATAATTAAAGCTGAGATTTAGAACCCTTTTTTATTGCTGACACGAATTCTTCCTAAATAAAAAGGTAAATAATTTTCTTTTTACAAAATTACCGAGAGACTCCTTATCGCAGGCAATATGGCGTAAATATTGCTTAAGGGGGCTGTCCACACTTTTAAAAAATGCATGCTCCTATGGGAATCTCCATGTTAACTAACGGTACATAT
>JAQIXP010000876.1:0-21677 GCA_034700285.1 Proteroiulus fuscus
TAAATTCCTAAATAAAATTCAAATGTTAGAAAAATGTGAAATATACCAAAATTTAGGAAATTTATTCAGCTAAAACACTGTCCAATCGTTTGTTTGCAAAAATTAAATGGTTATTTTGTGATAATTTTTTTTTCCGTGAGGTGGTCAATTTTTCATTGTCATTTTAATGCCTTTACATTTTTTTTAAAAAAAGGAATAATAATTTTGAATAAAATTCTTTTGCGATGTACTAGATCTGATAGTTTTTTACATTTTGATATTTTTGCTTTCTTTTTACTACCTTTAGTTAAAAAAAAATAATTCAGAAATTCAATTTCTATCCCATCTCTTTGAATACATGGGATCGTTTTCAATTAACTCCGCTAGTTGGCAGTGCTGCACTCATGCAACAGGCGGATACGAGATCGATTGTGTATTGGAAGAAAAATTCAAAATTTAAATTGAGTTAAAAATAATTTTAAGTTATGGAAAAATCACGTGACAATTACATATAGCATTATGCGCTTGTAAAACCTGCTACAGTTCAATTTGCAATCCCATAGTTTGCTCTGCACTGTTTATTTGCAATTGGAAGGTTACAATATTAGTTTTAGGCTAAGAAAATATCATCAGGAAACAAAAAATAAACTTTGGTATAAATATATACATATATATATAGATAACTTATACCACAGTGTGGGGGAATTGAAATCTTGCTTCTGGTGATCTGCTTGAGTTTCCATTTCAGGCAAAACAGTAATTAATTTTGATGACACCCTGTATCTTACACTGCTGCTGTATATTTGTGTAAATTATTTGCAATGGAAGGAAAAATTAACATATATTTGTTTACTTTTAGTTTACATGCTTTACTCATCAAAATTTGTTGATGAATATGCATGGAAATTAACATATTAATTAATATGTAAGTAGCCTAAATACTCATAAGAAAATTCTGAATTATTTTAATTAGTTATTTGAGACTATATGAAATTATCAATTGAGTTCTTTCGTAAATCATTAAATTTCCATACTATTTAAAACTAGAAGCAAATTCTTGCATAGACTTGCATGTCTATTGATATTATACTCCATCAGTTAAACAATATAATATAACTTTTTTGATTGAGAATTTGTAGATAATTTCTATGAATTTTAATGCAAATTTTCCAATAAGAAGCTATATTGCTGGTACTATAGTAGGCCTATATGTCTTTATCATTTTTTGCCTAGCTGTTGCTGTAATTTTGCAGAATGGAAATTTTTTTCTTAAAATATAATATATATATAATTGAGTTGGAAAAATATATTTATAAATTATATATATATAGAGAGTTAGAAAAATATCCGGGGCAAGTATTTAATTACATTTTAATTATGCCCATTTTGGACTTATACAAATATACTTTAAGCAAGATGAAATTAAATATATTTACGAATATTTTACTAAAATGCATGCATGTACATTATAAAAACCAAAAATGAAGCTAAAAATAATTTCGCCGAATATATTGTACAAACTCCATATCCTAATTTTATTTAATATATATATATATATATAATAGACCAAAATATAAAAATTTTACTGTGCAAAAACAATATATATAGGCCTATATATACTTTTTTCGTTTTGCAATAAGATATTTGTATTTTATTTTTAAAATCTTTATATGTATAGGCTATTTAGGCCTATAGTTGTAGGAAGAATGAACCACAATATATATATTTATTGGCAGTATAAAGATATGTATATATGTATATATATATACGTTTCCTATATAGTCAACATGAATAAAAACTAAATTTGAGCCCCATTAACTATATCGCCATTCGGATATTGTTTCAAGGAAGTTTTGTTTTTGTTTCTATAACGCAAATATTCCGTATTTATTTTAGCTTGCATTTGTAAACATTATTTTATGTGACTTATGGGCCTATATGCACATGTATACATAGGGAAGTGATTTGGCTATCGATTAATATATTTATTTCTGGGTCTCTTAGTGTAATTTTGCATGCATTCAGATGTTTAGAACTTATTTTAAAAATATGTCAAAAAATTATATTTAGAAAACTGCAAATGCATGAGATCAGATATACCGAATTGCCTTTACTTCGATATTGGTCATACAAGCTGTACTGTGTAGACTATAATAATCCTTTCAGGTATTATTTATTTTTATAGTTAAAGATCAGTTTATTATAGATTTCTGTTAAATATTTGAATTCCATCTATTATAAACAAACGTATATATATGAGATTACATACTTTGGAATGTTTAAGTCACCTTTTGCAAAAATCGAGCAATTTGCTGACTTAAATATTTTATTTCAGAAAACTATAATAATATATAGGCCTATTTTTATGATTAAAACTGTTGCCATTTTTGTAAAAATATCTAAATTTTATTGCAGATTTTACTATCTTAATTTGCAAATTTAGATTTCAGAATTCATTTATTGGAAAATTAAGCCTGATCTGAGATTTGGGTAATTAATTGCTTGATAAAGAAAGGCCAAAATTTCATGGCCCTTAAAATAATAATTATATCCAAAATTAATTTGTAAAAATAATGCAATACTATTTAATAAAATTATATAGTCAGGCTTGTACAAGGGTAACATAAAAAATGTGCATTGATTTAAAAATACTGAAGATAGGCCCATTCATTGGAGAAAATTAAATGGCACATGAAGGTCCTTCATTTTATAGGCCTTGATATTATGGAAAAATATATAAAATAATTGGATAGAATATGATGTAAGCATTTACTATCATAATATCATAGAATGCATAAGACCCTTTTAAAATTGCACTTTATATATTTGAATATGGTCAAAAAATGTATTTCAAACTTTCATGACAATTTTTAATTTATAATTAATACCTTCTGTGCTGTAAAATTTATTTAATTTACCATATTCCTATATATATACATATTATATTAGCGAAGATAGTTGTTTTTATTGAAACACATCCATGCAGACTCTTGTATGCAAATATTTATTTTTAAGATTAAAATATAAAAATTTTAAATCATATTTAAGATGTAGAACTGCATGCAATGTTGTAACGGCCCTAGTGCATGATGACAGAGAAATGAATGAAAATCAAGGAGAAATAATATACTGCATTAGAATCATTTCAATTTATTATTTTTAAATAATGAATGCATGGGTAATGATAAAAATGTATTAACATTAAAATTGAAAGGAAAAACGAATTTGAAGGTGAATGGTTGTTTTTTTTAAATATAAATTTACACACGGTTTTGAATTTCAGTTGGACTGATGGAGCGCGAGCACAGTTTAGTTTTCAATGTTATTTTTTTTTTAAATATATAATTATAATTTTTATAATAATATAGTTAATTTTCTGTACATGCCAGCTAATATCTAGCATAATCTTGATAGTAGGGTGGAGATGCTTTGAAAGGGGGGTGAGACCGAAATGCCAATTGGCAACTGGGATTATTTCCACTTGAATTCAGTCCTGATGTTGCTTGAGGATGAGACTGTAGAAGTCTTTGGGACTCAAACATGTCCCTGACGCTTGAAAAGCTCATATTGGTACCTGCTGCTCCAGTGTCCACCATGTGGTCACTCGGTAGGGAGTACCACGTGGGTACCGTACATGGATTATGGCGTCCAGGACTTTCGTTTCCAGAAACATTACTTCTAGCACACGTGTAAGAGGGTTGATTCTGGTGCTGGGAATTATTAGAGGACGGTAGTGTCTGCACCGCCGTCTGAACCACGGCAGTACTCAAACTGAGCAAAGTGGCTTGACCATGGGTCAAGTTGAGCCCCGACACACCGTTATCGTCCGAAGAGGGAGCAATGCTCATATGTTGTAGCCCGGAGGTGCGGTCACCGGTGTGGTACAGTAAGCTCTGACCACTGGTATTGGTCCCACCACTGCACTGGTAAGTTAACGATGGGGATGACGATGGGGACGATGAGTTGGAAGGAGGACAGGACTGACCACAGGAATACAAATTGTTATTCTGTCTTGTGGAATAAGGTAAAGCGGGACTTACCAGCGATGATGTCGTTGGTGCACCGCAACCTATACGGGCTGAATTGCTTACGGGAATATGCATGTGGGTGGCCGAAACCATGTTGACGGACACGCCAATGGCGGGGGAAGGGTCACGCGAGGTCATCAAACTGTCCACGGAAAAACTGTTACAATTACCCACCTGAGCATCCACTAAGTTCACTTCACAAGTTTCGGACAGGGAAGCTATGACACTGCCCTGGTTTAACGGTGATGTCAGGTGATGATGATGATGATGATGGGATGGGGTCATCAGATGACCGTTGGCACCGGACATCGACGTCACACCACTGCAACTGGTTTTCAGGCTGGCACCACTTTTCATGCACGAGTTCAGCTTGGGGCCATCCATGGGCTCGCTTTTTGCCGAGGTTTTGCACGGCAGGATAGTGGTCCCAGAAGTTGGATTGGTGTTGTTGGATGGTGCCGAATGAGTGGCCGAAGATGGTGCCACGTCCGAATGTTGTTGTTGTTGTTGTTGTTTCTTGCCAGACTCATCTTTGCTGGTACCATCCTTCAGTACATCTTTCTTTTTGAAGCGCCTCCTGCGCCGAAGAAAGCTCCCATTGTCGAACATGGTCAGGCTATCTGGGTCCAATGTCCAGTAACTTCCTTTTCCCGGTTTCTTATCATCACGTGGCACTTTCACAAAACATTCGTTAAGACTGAGATTATGTCTGATGCTGTTCTGCCAACCCTGTTTGTTTTCCCTGTAGTAAGGGAATCGGTCCATGATGAACTGATAGATGCCATTTAGGGTGATTTTATGCTCTGGGGCATGCTGGATGGCCATAGCTATTAGGGCTATGTAGCTGAACGGAGGCTTGACCATGTCCTTTCCTTGCACATGGTGATGGTGGTGATGTGGAGATTGGTAAGGTGAATATGGATGGTCAGCACGACCCATGCCACCGTACTGATCGTGGTGTCCGCTGTACATGGACATTCCTGCTTGGACACTGGACACTCCTGACATTGGCTGCAGGGCTCCGCTGTAGCTGCTGGGATGCCTGTAATATGCATTCTGATCGCTGAATAATGTATGCATATTTTTGGGTAAGAATTCCGGCACAAAGAGTCAAAGCGAGGGCACACAGTTCGAGTTCGTAGGGCACGGCACTTTCGACAAGTCGAAGCTGAGAAATTTCTTCGCTGCTGAAGAAAAACCAACTCAGATTTGTAAATTTGGCCAACATTAGAAGGTATTCCTCGATGTGGGTCACTCCATGGGTGCCGAAAAGCACATTGTCCAGCGGTTTGTATGCCTGACCACCCTAACTGCTCGCCATTGTAAACCGAAGGCAGGCATTTAAGAATACTCTTCTGGAAAAGTGTTTCATGATGAAGATGGCTGGGATGGAGGCTGGTGTGGCCTACGTCAGTCAAGTTTGGGTTTACACATTGGATTCGTCAAATTCCATTCACCCCTAGCCCCCTTACCCCCGACATTCACTCGGATGGATACGCCTTCCAACTGCAAACCCAATCACAATGGCTTCTGAAAAATGTTTCCATGCATAAAAGGCTGAAGAAAATCTATAGGAAATCCCCATAGAGCACACCAATATACAAACCCTATATGTGTTCCTTCGTGAAATTTGGCTGCAGGCAAGGTGAGGGTCAGATAGGAGGGGAAACCATCAATTTTTTTTAAAAAAAATTGCTTAATGTGGGACCATAAGGGCACCCTGTAAATTATGTCACAGTTAAAGTTATATGGATTTATTTTTATATTTATATATATATTTTTTTTTAATTTTGCCAGAGAATTGAATGTGGTGTGGTGCTTATGATTTTAAATGACTTTCTGATACTTGAATCAGGCTGGTTGCATGGTCTTAAGGTAAGAGCGCCATTGTTTACTTTTATAGTTTTTATACACAATAGTTTGTTGGAGCTTAAGATTGGTGAATTTGAGACGCCTCACTGTGGTGCTGCTTTGAACCAATGCAGATTTGTTTTGTTTGAATGGATATATTTTTATGTTAGCAGTTTTGTTGATAGTTACTGAAATTATTAATCAAAACAATTTAAAGAACAATCAGAATATTTAATTATAAAGTCTACTGCAGTGCCCCTGTGAATACCCAACTGAAGCTTTCACGTCGTGCACCTCTTACAGTTTTCCTTATACTGCTTTTAACAATACTATTCACATTTCATTTGTCTTATATTTCTATCATAACAAAAACATGCATTAGATTTTTGTTTTTATGATCAACAAAATGTGATTGGTAGGCCTGTGATATATCATATTATTTAACATTAACTCTTTTAACTTAATTGTTAATGATTAAGTTATCGGATTTCAAAGACAAGTCGTATGGCTTAATTAGCCATATAATTTTTATCACTGAATGATTATTTTTAATTGCTAATTTGTATGACTGCATAAACGATTTGGGGAATGTGCATATGCACTTTTTTTTTTGCCTGATGAGGCTTGTGTTTGTGTGGGATTTTCCCTCTGTAATAATACAGCTTAGTCATGTTGCATTGTATAAATGCATCTGACGTCACTTTTTGTATACCTGCATGGGGTAATATTATTCCCTTGCAGGTAATGTATATTACCATTTGAGCCATCCTATTATTATTATTATCAATAATAGCTGCATTCAAATCAGTTTAGATTTAATCTCCATGCATTTATCATGCCATATGACAGCAGCTGACCATTTGAAACATTAATATAAAATGGCATTTTTCTATAGTTTTAGCAGCTTGGATATAACTTTATTTAGTTTTGCTTTTTGAAACGACAAAAAATTCTTGTCGGCTTCTTCTTTGGATATTTTTTTTTTAAAAATGGCCGCTTGAAGAATGTTTGTTAAACATGACATCTTTTCTCACCCTGTCAATCCTGACAAATTCCTAAGGTAAACTGATGCATTGGTTCTATGCAATTATTTGCACAACTGAAATCTATTGTAAGAAAAGTCAAAAATTAAATTTAAAACGCATTACTGATAAATTTGATTTTATTAAATGGTAATAAGATTTCTGGAAAAATATAGATGGGTGCATATGCTCTTCACATGAAGTTCAAACAAAAAGTAGACATGTATGCATGGAATCCTGTTGAAGTCTATCTATTTTGTCTGTGATACTCTGATATAGCCAAAATGAATGTACTTCTCATCAAAAATAATTTTGTGCAGAATATATATCCTGAATCGTTATTTTTTTTCTGTATAATTTTTTATGTTAAAATTAATTGAAGTCAATGAGTCTATAGGTAGCCTATACTATATGTTAGCACAAATGTCCAACTAATTCTAACCATGAATAATAATTTACAAGTGTGAATATATACCTATTTCTACAGAAAATGGGTTTCAGAATTATGGTGACGAATTTCTATACTCAATAATGTAATTTATTTTCTGCCGAATTGCAAGCTGCTTAAAAATGTATTTATACAAACTTGAGCTTTTACAGAAATCGGGATAAAATTATTTTTAAAATGAAATTTATGTGTAAATTCATGCTAAAATTGTTAAAATGTTAACATTTTTCTGCATGTTAAAATTTAACTGAAGGCCAGTTCCTTGAAGAAACAGCATAGGCTATTGGTATTGAATTTTTAGTCGACTAAGGGCCAGTTTCTCCAACAATATTTAAATCTTAATCCCAGATTATCACGAACATGTGATAGATTTAGGCTAATGAAAATTCAGGAATGTTAGTAAAGCTAATCTAAGATTAACGTTAATTAAATTTTAATTATTGTTGGAGAAACTGGCCCTTAATTTCAATTTAACTTAAATCGGCAGAAAAGTCCCACTAATCCTGACCTGCCCCTTAGAGAAAATATAAATATAGTTATTTTTAACAAAAAAATATGCATTTATACGTAAGGTGATGAATTTCTGCAAAAAAAAATGTTCCCAGTGCTCTTAAAATCATGACGAAGCATATTTTTTGCAGAAATTTTGTCTCCATTTAATTCTGAAAAAAACCCACATTTTTTCAAGGGAGTGGCAGAATTTCTATAGACATCTTACATGTGCTATAATTCAATGACTATATGAAGAATATCATTGGAAATTTAACAAAAACTATAATAACAGAAAGCTAAGTCAGACTATTGCTATTCTGTATCCAGTATGTAAGCAATGTATATAAATCCCTGTGTAAACGGATTAGTCCAGGGTAAGATCTAATGAAAACTACCACTAGCATTGAACAAACAAATTAAAGTAGCAACTGAAAATAAACCTACAATGAGGGTAACGCTTCAACCCGAGTCTTAATTCTTCAACTATGTTCTTTGATATTTATATTGAAAACATTTTACACCCCAGGTCTCGCTAGTGTAAACTTCTGTCAAATTCTAAACCTGCTATATTAGCTATAAGGCTATAGAGATGCTGTAGCAGAGATAGGCTTCTGCTGTTTACCATACCAATGGAAAAAAGAAGAGAATATTATATGAAAAATGCATTGGCCAGAAACTGGTTAGTTTATCATATGGGACCAGCCGGATACATACTTTCCTGCTCATTCACTCTTTCACTTCTATAAAGGTGTCAGAATGTTATATTTGTGGAATTTACAGCTGTTTCTTGTGAAATTCTTGCTACATGATATTTTATCCTATTGGCCCTTATGGGCATGCCTGTATGCCAAAACAGAGTTTGGATAATTCACTTTCCAGAAAGTAAGTGATTAATTTGTACAATTGTGTGCTTATTAATTATATGCATGGTTTGCCTATTTTGCATATGTTGACCTTAACCACATGTTCAAGTTAGGTATTTGAGTTTGGGCTCGAAGGATACACCTTCATTAGGATTTTAATTCGTGGAAAAAACTTTGGGCCTTAAGGGGCGTTCAAATATTAAGTAACGCAGTTGTGGGGGAGTTAATTTTGCTATGGTGTGTTACATGGAGGTAAAGGGTTATCAGCATATTGTTACCTATAACAGTTAATGTTCATATTTGACTGCAATGCAGTAATACTTTTTGCCTGTTCCAAGTTTGAATGGAATTATGATCGAGAGAAAGTAATTTGCTATTTGATGTAGTGTTTTATTTAATTAACTTTTCTGCAAACACATTATACAGCAAAGGACAACAACAGAAATAACTGGAAACAATTGAAGAGCTGAGATCAAAAACCACATGAGTCCATTTTTGCTGAAAATGAGATATTTACATAAAATTGTAGCTAAAGTGTTGTTCTATGGGACACTTTAATTCAATAAAAAATTGGGGTAAGATAGGAAAAAGTTTCTCATTTTGACCATGCACTATTTGATACATGCATGTATTAGTACCCAAAGTTAGGTATCGGGTTAAAGTGGACTCAAAACAAGTAGATTTGGTTCAAGGGAACCCAAATGTGAAGGTGCATCCAGAAGTGCAACTTTCTACATTAAAAATTTAACCTTAGAATTTTAAAATAACTAATTTTAATCTGGATTTTCTCTAAATGCATTTTTCCCAAAACAAGAAATCTGGACTCATGTGGCTTTTGATCTGATCTCAGCTCTTCAATTAAACAAAGGAAATTTGTAATAATTAGTTTATTAAAAAAATGTGAAAGCTACGTATTTATAAACAGTTTTGTTACTGCATGTTACATGCATGGCTCCATATGGGAGAGGGGGAGGTCTAAAAGTAAAGAATTATTTTATATTATAGAAATAATTTTCTCTTATTGTAACTTGAAGAAAAGGTCTTAAAATCTCAAGCATACCTGATAGATGGGGTATATTTACTGCTGTTAAACTTGCATAAAACATTGGGGTAGGGGCATTAGGACTCAAGAATTTCTGCAAATTAAAATTTTGAATAGGTGGAGGGGGGGGGGAGGGGGAGAACTCACGCCCCCATTGCTCCTATTGGGTTTATACCTTGGAGCACATCACAAAGGTTTCACATAATTCTGTTAACATAATGTGCTAAATGAGATATTTTGGTTTTTATTGAAAATTATTTTTTTTTAAATATACAATTCTAGTATGGAACTTCTGTTATCAGTAAGATTGGCTTGTATCATGATATATCATACCGGTATAATGATCCTTGAAGAATATCTCATACGTCATGGATATGTGGCCTGCTCAAAAACCCACTTAGCATTTTTAAGAAAACCACATTCCCATATTTTCTAATTGTGTGTGGTATTTTGCCACCAACCTAGCAGAAATTTTAGCTAGTTTTTCACATCAGTAGGCCAATAGAGAATGCATGCAGTATTCCTAAGAAAAGAGTGTGTGATGGGAGAATAAAGAATCTATTTAAAAATGGATTTGATCTTTCAATTCTTGTAGATCGTGATCCAAATTAGACCAAATTAAGCTGCCTCCATTTATTATTATGAACTCCAAGAATTTCAAGCACTGGGAATGATTTCCACAACAAGGGATTCTATTACATGCCATGCTCTGCTTTTCCATTATTTCAACATCAAAATTTTTTTCCCCCCTGCTCTTTTCACACACACAAAAAAAGAACTCTTTACAAAATCACTTTTCAGTATTATGTTATTTTGTTACATGAAGCAGCTAGCTATATGAACATTTTAATTCCATGGATGGATACCCTAATGCCCTTTAGCAGTTTGCATTTTAGGTTGAGCTGTCTTATACAATTTGGTCAAATTCAGAAGCAATACAAGTTCAATAAGAATAGAAAGGTTTTTTGACGAATGACAAACAGCTACCAGGGAGGTCCGTAATGAGATTGTGACTTGTAACTTATTGTATTTAGACGAGATATTGTGATGTAAAGATTTCAGATCGTGAGCATGCAGTCTCTATCTGCCCATCATCAGCTTTGTGTCATGAGGTTTATGGCTTAAGAAAAGAGTCCCTTAAGAAAAGGGGGTAAAAAGTCTTTTATTCCCCTAGAAATGCTGTGGTCATTTTGTACTTGCATGGATTTGACAGGAACACTGTAATATGTGTACTATGACGTGTTTATTTGTCTTCTGGGCCTAATATAGACTCAATGGGGTCATCCTCATATTACTGACACTTAATATTGTTACAATGTGCATGCTGTAAAGGGAAGGGTGATTTTCAAAAATGTTATGTAATTCATAGGCGTACCCAGGTGGAGGGGGGTTGGAGGGCCATAACTCCCATCTCCCCATTGGATCCAAAATTACATTGGAGCCTACCCCTGCTG
Source organism: Proteroiulus fuscus (assembly GCA_034700285.1). Taxonomy (NCBI): domain Eukaryota; kingdom Metazoa; phylum Arthropoda; class Diplopoda; order Julida; family Blaniulidae; genus Proteroiulus; species Proteroiulus fuscus. Next base: position 11,180 of record JAQIXP010000876.1, read on the forward strand.
GGGGGCTGTCGTTCCCCAAACAATGGTGTATTTCCTCCCCCCCTCCCCCCTTTGGTAAATCCTAGTTACGCCAGTGATGTAATTCAATGTGTAGGACTAACTATATAGTTCTGCATCATGTTATGACTAGTTATTAAAAAATAAATCAAAAGTAGAAATACATTCAAAATTGTCATTGAACTGTAGATGATGTCATCAGGCTGAGCCTTCTCATTATGCTCAAAATGGTAGGAATAATCAATGGTAGTTTATTTTTGTCAGACTGAAAGCCCTTATGGGCTCGAAGCATTGCATAGATGGAAAACTCTGCCTAATGACGTCATTTTAAAGTACTTTACGTCATTAAACAGTATTTTACTTTTCATTTTTTTTTAAATTATTAGATTTAGAAGCTATTAAATTTTGGGGAATTTGTTTGTATTCCTTCAGCGGAATTTTTTTTTTTTTTTGATAATCTAATCTATTAATTCCATATTTTTATCACAAATTTATTTAGATTCACAAGATTTGGTTGCTTTCTGAAATTTTTATGAATTTAAAAAAAAAACCCATTTTAATACAAGGAGATAAGCTGTAAATAGTTGGCCAAAATATATTACAAATATATATTGTACAATGTAATTTAAATATGATTCATTTGGATATAATTCACAATTACTCCAGCAATTATATGCTTTTTTAATGTAAAATGTATGTTTTGGTTTCTGATTTTAGGGGGGAAGGGAGGGACTTATGAGCAGAGTTACAAAATATTTGTGGGGATGGGATGGGGGGTTTCAAAAATTTGTAGAACTGTTTTTGATTTTATACACCATTACAAATTCCTTTCAAATTCCTGAGATTTTTTGCAATAGTGACAAATTTTGTCACTATTACAATGGAGGTCATCCATTGAATCTGCTGTATTCCGCAGTGGCGGCATCCAGTGACACAAATGCAATCTCAGGAATTTAAACAGAATTTAAGGTTAACCCTAAAACAAACTCTTAGTTTTTTACACAACCAAAATCGTTTGATAAAATCCTAATACCAATGAAATTATAAATTTTTAATATGACACGCTAGCTTATTCCTCCTCCCAGGAAATTAAGTTGTTGGAAAAAGTGTTCCCTGTATCATTTGACAGCACTCCGCTTTTTTTTAATGGATTTTTCTAAGAGGTACCCTTGCCCTCTCCCATAATAGAGATATTACTATAGGGAGGCTGAAACCATTGAATTCATATTGGGTTATGAAATATCACATGCTTCGTTACGCTTTTTAACACTAGATTGTCGCTATCACACTTTCACCACCAGCACCATTTTGAATGACATTCATCGTATCAGAAAGAAGCATTCCCATAGCTTTTCTCTAATCCCTATCAGCTTAAGGAAGCTTAACAATGTTGTATTCATTTAAAAATGGATTGATATTGAAAGATGAAACCATCCTAAGCCTATCATCTTTAATTGCAATTGGCTTAACTTAACCACACACACATTATATACTCCACATGGATGTATTTGCTACATGCTCAAAGGATATGACTTCATATGCTAAAATATATACCCAGCTTGTTCATTATAACTAGAGTGATAAGTAGTATATCACATGATATTTTTCAATGATTCACCGGTAGGTGGGGTACCAGTCGCATGTTTACGACATGACATTCCATTTAGTTGGTTTTTTTTGGGAACTAGCCTAATGGGTACTGCACCCCAGCCATTTTACTTTCTGATGGGTTAGGCAGCTGTGAGGTGACTAGATCCAGACAAACAGATTTCTTATCAGATTTCTCTAATGCCGAACACCACTGCATCTGGGTGAGTGACGTCACACTCTAATGCCAAATCATGGGATTTGTTGTATATAGCAATTTAAAAAAAAACATTATGCACATATTCTTATGCAAATGTATTTTTGGTTAATACTCGTATTTATTAGGAATGACTGGAAAGAAAAAAAAAGTGATTGAGGTAATCCAAGTCTGAATGTCAATTGGTCAAAATTTTTGAAAAAATATTGAAGATAATCCATTTGATGCTTACTGCACATGCATTGTGCTCTAAGACTATTTCCCTAATATGGGAAAACAAACCATTGTAATGCCATGTCAAAGGTCCAAAACATGTAACTTTAAAATTTTGTTTCAATTTTATTCTATACATTTTTTTTTTGAGAAAGTCAGGGAATTTTTTTCAAAAATTTGGAAAAGTCAGAGAAGTTGAAAATTGAATTTCAGTGGGAACCCTGTATTGTAGTTTTTGTATATTTATGAGTATATATCGTTGGTTTAATTCAGAAGTGACGAACTTGCAAAAAGTGACTTTTGAATGGTATAACTTGGAAATTAAACAATGTTAAAAGGCTGAAATTTGGTAAATCTTATTCGCCACTTCTTCTATTTTAATACGAATCCAGGTCTCGAGAAATTTTTAAACTGTAAACTAACGAATTGTACTATTCACCACTTCTAACTTTTAGGAATGACAGGTTGAGGCTTATTCGCTACTGTTCACTATAATGTAACTTTAACAATTATGGGTTAAATTAATTTATGTATAACTTTATGGTTCATTAGGGACACTTCCAGGATCACAATGGTATCTCATTTTTGACAAATTGGCTTATTCGTCACTTCTGAATAAAGCCATCGATGTGATGGATGTATAGGACATTATACCCCTTATGCCTCCTAACTTTTAACTAGCCCAGTGAATGCGTGGGTACATTAATAAATCAACCAAGTTTGTGGCTACTTTTTAGCAATTTAAATCTCCAACAGGTGATTTTAGAAAATCACAGCTGCTTGTAATTTTTTTTGAAATGCATGGACTTATACATGTGTAAGCCCAATGATCCTAATGTATTAAACTGACCCTGGTGAAATATGCTTAACCCAAAACAGATGGAGTGTATATTTGCTTGAACGATGCAAGGGCTCATAAGTGTCTATGACTTCACTTTGATATAAGAACATGAATCTTATATGAGTAAATTATGTTCAAAAAAAATTATGTAATTTCCATATGGCACTTTCAAGTAATCCATTTTGTTTTGCATTGAGTTACAACATATTGTAAATTATTAATTACAATTTTTATGCCAATGGAAAATCACAGAATATTTATAATTTTTTTCCAAACCATTTTCCCATTAAAATATTATAATAATTGCAAAAATTGCTTTGGATAACACATCAATTATTTGCTATTATGCATTATGAATTATATTTTCTATATGATGTGTTATATATAATTTGCTATTAAAAATATACAATGCTGTACTCCAGAAATGCAAAACAAACTATAGTTTATAAAATCATTTTAAAATTGATAAATTCAGTGTTAATCGCATCATTATAGGGATCAGGTAAAAAATATATTAAAGGATATATTCATCAAAATTCTCCAAAATTCATCATAAAATTCATTAATTTTTTTAAGTATAGCCTATATTTTTTATTTATGTTTAAAAAAAGCTTTTATATATAGCTTCAATTAATATATACTTGATGGTTCTACCTATAAAATAAATTAACTCAAAATAACTATAACGTGGTTAGAATTGGATATATAGTTAATATAGCTTGTAAATAATCTTTTCAATGTAAATATTAATATTTTTATCTAGCGTTTTTCCAGAATTTGCCTTTAGTTGTTGTTCTTAACTTTAAAAAGGCATCGCTTTTTGTTTTTTGCATTTTTAATAGAGTGCTTCAGGTTAGATTTATATAAGTAGGCCTATCTATATATACATATAGACATGTTTTTCTGTATCAAAATGAAATTATCCACGTATATATATTCTTATGTATAGCTTGCTATAATAATTAAACTTGTTGTTTTTTCATTATGCAAAATATCTTAAAATGTATACATCATTTGATATTTTATACATTAAGACCCTATAACATTATTGGAAGATAACAAAGCATGCATGACATTTCATTTGCTCTGTAAATAAATCATGCAATTAAATTGCAAATTTAATGATTTTAGCAGGTAAAATACTTATTTTCTTTTAAATTCATTTATAAACTTTTTTTTTGGCATTCGAATATGATTTTTTTTGCAAATTATTCTCTTATTTTACTGCATATATATATTATTTTAGAAGATTGCATGCTGGCTAATAGCATATTTAAGGATCTCTTTAAAAATATGCATGCATGCATTGAAAATGAATCGTTGTTATATATATACGAGTGTATATGCATGTGATTTTGGACTTATATGTCTGAATGTATATATACTATAGAAAAATATATCTAAATGTCCATTCTGCAGGCATCAGATTATAAATTGAAGTTCAGATAATGCATGGAAAATGTTCAATGGATGTGTTATGAAAAACTGCTATGAAGGAAATGCCATGCATGCTAAAATTTCGTATATTGTAGGCCTATGGATCGACAAGCATGAATTTCTATAATATTTTTTTTATGTTTCAAATATAGGGGATATTGCTTTGAATTAACAACAAAAACTATTTAAAATGCAATTTCAAACTTTATGACCTTTTGCTTGTGAAATATATACGCATGCATGAGACATATATCATATATAGGCCCTGTATACATTATATATATATACATGCACGATGCATGAATACATGCAAGCTTATAAATGGCTCTTATAAATTTCCTTGAAATGTTGAATGGGTCTTTCGAAAATACATGACAATGGGGAATCTGCATACATAAAAACTCCAACCATAAAATATCATGCATGCATGCACTCATTGAATCAAATTTATATAAACGGTATAGGTTAATTGCATATAACCCCATGCATAGGCTATACTAGGCCTATATATACAATTGATGATATGAGGCAGTTGTTGGGCCTAATATATATTAGGAAAAATGCATCAATAACAAATATATTTGTATGCCTATATACATTTCTTGCAGATTATTATATTAAATATCCAATTTGACCAGTAAGTCTTTTGCATACACGACCATTTTATTTTTCTTGTCCCTTTTTTAAAAATTACTTTCCCAAATGTAACCTTCCTATTTAATGTTTTAGGGTGTTTAATGCATGCATCATGCCATGCAGGCATCATAATTTGTTAAGTTTATTAATTTAGTGATTGGGCTACTGCATGCATGGTATAGGCTACTTTATCAAATTAAGAATCTTATTGCTATACAGAGAGGTTGAAGTTAATTGATATAGGCCTACCGATAGTTTAATTCACAATTGACGAATATGCCAAAGTTGCTTTTGAGATATATATAGGCCTACATATTTTTTTATGGAAAAATGGATAACTTGAAAATAAACAAATGCTATAAAAGGCTGAAATTTGGTAAACAGATAGAACAATATATGTATATTATAGGAAACGTGCTAATTTTTGTAAAATAATTAAATTAGTAACTTAATTAAGTAATTTTAGAAATAAAAGGCTCAAAAATGCAAATTCACTATAGTTTGACTTTGATTAATTTTGCAGAAAAACGAAATAAATTAAGTGTAAATTATATAGCACATCTGCACATCCATTAGTTTGCCCATTGAAAAAAAAGAGCGAAAATTGTCAAATTCGTTACATAATTGTATATTTTAATAAAAATCCAGGTATGGAGAAATTTTTAAAATGTAAACTGACGAATTGGACTATTCACCACTTGTAACTTTTATAGAAATGACAGCTTGCGGCTTATTCGCTATACTGTTCATGCATGCACTTCTGCAACTTTAACAATTATGGGCTAAATTAATTTTTGGTTCTTCATTTTGGTTAACTTTAGGTTCATTGTAGGACACTTCCAGGATCTCAGTGGTACAATTATCTCATTTTTTGACAAAATGGTGTATTCGTCACTTGTGAATTAAGCCATCGATATATAGGTTTTCATATTTTCTTTCAGTGATAACCATATAATAAGTATACATATGCATATATAGCCTACATATAATTCAACATAATATGAAATTGTATATAACGACTGAACTGTATACCTGTTAAAGACCTAAAGGCTAAATATACAAGTATATAGAAGGTATCTTCTATATATCTATAGCTATATAGAAGATTGAAAATGTTGAAGAATAAGGTTTCTGTCTTGTTTTGCTTTCCAAATAATCTACGCACTCCCGACTCTTAAGAAAATATTTTCATTACATTTATTGAGTCTGTGTCAAGACAGCTATATGGATAGGCTGGGTGATGTCACTGTTAGCATTGAATAAGCTCAGGGATTTTAGTGAGAAATAGCAGTTTTCCACAGTGATATTTTCTGTTCAAAACTTGTATAGAAAGTTAAATTCCTTTACCTGAGGTTATACACAAAAGCGTAATATGTGGCGATTTAAACCGTAAATGCACAATACTAAATACTGAAAAATATATATATAAGTATAAATGGGGAATAGAAACGTGAAAAAAATATATATATATATATCCTTCGTATCTATGTATATATTTTTTGTCTTTTATCTACCTAGATATGCATGCTCAACCTATATCTATGCCAGAAAAAAATGCCTACAATTTTAAGTTTATCCCTTTTCACATCCTTTTCACATCCTTTCACATCCCTTTTTACAGAATATTTTGCGTATATAAATACAGAACATGTTTTTTTGTATAATTTCGATTAAGAACATGTGTAGTAAAAAGACAAATACATGTTCTGTAAATTTTAACAGAAAAAATTGCTGTAAAAATACAAATATTTTTTTACAATGGTAAATCATATTTAATAATAGTAAGAGTTAATTATTGTGGTATCTGAAATTTCTATAAATGGGTTATTAATTATAATTAAAATAAAAAATATGATGGCAAAAACTTTGTTGGCCATTGTTGTTTTCACATGTGTTGTACGTCATGGGGAGGGCTGCTGATTGATTTACATTGACCTCTCTATGACGTCAGCTATATTGGTGCTAACGGTTAAACAATGACTTATCGCATTCAAAGGCAACTATTTTCTGAAACTCTTTTTAAATATAATTAGTGTGGTATTTGCTGTGGAGGTTGGGGTTTATTTAATCCCCCCACCTCTTCGTGGCAACCCCCACCTCCTAGAAAAATTCCATAAGGCTACAACCCCCCTTCATTATACAAAATCTGAAGAAACCCATCAATACGAACACCCCCCCCCCCACCTCTGAACTCACAAATACCACTCTGATTATAATAGACTCCTTTCAAAAGTAAAGCGCCATCTGTGATGAATAGATATCAACAGCTTTTTAGCCCGTACTAAAATGGCAGTCTATGGTATTTGCCATTGAGGTATGGCGCCATCTATGAAGAATATATTAAACAGCCCATACTAAAATGACCATAAATTGAGGGTTTTTTTTTTTATCAAATTGTGCATCATGGGAGTAGGCCTACTTTTGAAAGGGGAGTAGGCCTATTATTGAACTATTGTCAAATATTAAAATATTTAATGTATATCTTTAAAAAAAATTTTTTTATATAATTTAACTTTTTCTTTAAGTATGGCTGCTTACCAAATCTTATAGGCCCTATTCATAAATTTAAAAATGTTTTATATGCTGTATTATATGATAAAATATATTTCAAAATCATTACATAGACTACATGCTTCAATACTTTTATTTTAAAAAAATTTTCAAATAAATTTAAAATATACTATAATATAATATTTTATCTATCAAAAGATATTTCAATCTGAAAAGAATAAATTTAGCTTAATTAAGACAAAAAATCCAAGGTAAAATAACTAAAAGTTTTTTAAACCCACATGCATGTGTAATATGTTTCTCTTACTTTGGATTTTTTGTTCAAAATTTAAGTTTAGTTTTCTTTAATTTTAGAGAATTATGATGATGAATTATATAATGCATAGAAATGTAAATCTCGAAAGAAATTATTTTAAAATTCAGATACATCTTGATGCATGGTCTCTTGCTCATCTCTTTAAATGAATTTCAGGTGAATCCTAAGTGAATTTATGACTTTCTTTAAAGTTCATTGACCCCTGCCCATACAGTGTCCATTTGCAAACGTAAAATAGTGAGGATTGACCGGCACGTTTAGTTCAGACCTTTACGTTCACCCTGTCAAATGCAAACCAATAAAATAAAGTTAAGACATTATAAGCAATGATGGGGTAATAACAGACAAGTGCAGCTGCATAGTCCTCATGATGGGAACATTTTAAAATTTCGCCTGAATTTTCCCTTTCAATCGACAACAGGGGCATGCTGCCAAATACTTGCACAGGAACACGTGTGACCATCCTAAATCTTTAAATGTAATCCCTAAATCTTGAGTCATTAAGATTTTTTAGGTTTTTAAAAAAATTTGTATCAAAAATCTAAAAAACGAAAAGATTTTTTTTGTTGGAATTTACTGTGAGGGTACACTTAAACCACTGGGTAAACCTGCCGAACTGTGAACTATATCAAAGTAACGCAGATAGGTTCAATTCAATTCAATGCCATTTGGTAGAGGGGTTATTCCACATTCAGGGGGATACTCTAACGTGACGTCATAAAGTGGTGACTTAAACATCATCGTTAAATTGAATTTCTAACAATTTTTGACTATCCTTATAGGAAAATTATTTCATTGTCTTATAGAACGTAAGAAAAAGGACCAATAATAAGCATCTGTTTTAGCACGAATTTCCTTCAGAGGATTAGAGTTAGAGGTTTAGATTAGAGTATTAGAGGATTAGATTAGAGAATTAGAGATTCATATTCAGTTCATTCATTTGTTGAACTGGCTATAGTAAACCTGACGTTGTTGTACAGGCATTCTCATTTCTGACCAATTGCAGAATATTTTTGAAATCCTGTCCTGTCCCTGAAACTATAACGTATATCAGAGTCAAATATACATTATAGAGCCACTTTGACATTGAGCCTCTGAGGCAAATCCATTTTTTTTTATGGATCAGAGGGCATGTTATGCTGGAACTAATAAATATTTCATTGCTGCAAATTCCCTTTGTGGTTTTTATATGAAAGTGAGAGAGACTGTATTTTTCTAAACAGCTATAGAAGTATATAGAAGCTAATAAAAAAAAATTGAAAATGGTTGTATATAGGTTTGACAAGCAAAATAAGCCGTGTATGGTTTCTTTAATTTCTCACTTGTGGGAGTTGCAAAATGCTACCGCTTGAATAATGACAATTAAAAAAGAGAATATAAAATAACTGATGCTGGATATAAAACGGACAAAAGTTGAATGGCTCCATCGGATTTATGTAAACAGGCCTTGAGACACGGTACCCAAAGAGTTATTTAGATTTGAAACGATGCTCAGGTGTAGTATTACAAAAAGGATGTGAAATTTTGCCACATTTATTTCCGAACTTTAATTTACGTTTTTGAAATAGTATTATTACATTTTAAATAAGCTATTGTACTGCAATTTTAAAGGGAAAGTCCCACTTTGAAAGAAGGTGGCATGCGAAAAGCTGTGAAGTTCATAAAAATTCCATTTTTATTTGAGCCTATACCAATCATTAAATAAAATGTCCTGAAAACATGGATGTCGTTGAAAATGCCAAGCCTATCAAAAAGGCGCCATTTTACTGACAGTGTGTAGCGCCCTCTACTGAATAAAAGCCATCAGCTCCCATGAAACACATAGACATGCACGTCCTAGAGGGCGCCACCAACTTAGTATTTGCTGAAATCTATGGAAAAATGGCGCCTAACGTGTATTTGGGGGGCAAACATGGTGATTTCTTCAATATGGAAACTCTGCTGCAATTATTATTGTGATAGCCATTCATATCTAGTAATGTGTGAACAACCTAAACATCACTTGTTACAAAGTGGGACTTTCCCTTTAAAACTACAAGCAATGACTATGCTTTCAATTGGTAAGTAGCCTATATTTTATGGCATCAATTAATGATTTATTGACAACAATTTCAGGCATCTGAACTCATGCTATTTTATTTTAGTTAGGTTTTTTATTATACCACTGCACTAGCTAATTGCGTTGAGTTTTTCTTAAATATTGTTTTCATTAAAGTAAAATATTTTTTGAAATTTATTATTATTAGTTAAATCTTTTTGTGGGTCCTGTAAACAAATCCGAATGGTTGTTTATGAAAGGTCCAACATATATCCAATGAAGTTATAGTGTTATATTCTGCTGTTTACAACTTCGCAAACTTTGGGGTTTCGTAAACTGAGAACATTTTTTGTGTTTAACGTTAATGTCAGCCTGTCAGCAGGTAATTAATTTTTACCAAGGTGACGTCACTATTTACCAGCATGATACTACCTCAAGGGATGTTGTATATGTATACCATTCCCCATTTCAAAATCTCAAAGCTTTTGCTAAATTGCATGAAGACATACTCGTATATATGCTGGAACTTGCATGGTTATTGTAACTAACACATTATAATACGTTTAATTCTGTGTCTAGTGTAGTCTAGTTTTTAAATCATATTTGGAAACCAAGTCATGTCTATGTTTTTCATGTTGAGACTATCATGCACCTTGGCATTTTAGCTTTATTCTCAGTAAAGTATACCAGGCCAGTAGCAGATCC